>JAZFAU010000247.1:520000-582500 GCA_037178615.1 Dione vanillae
CTAACAGTATTCAACCAATCAACCATATTTATTCTTGCCGGTTCGGGCACAGATAACGGCAGATTCATCGATGTTAAATCCGAAGTAAGCGTCCCATACGTTCCCATAGAATTGTGTAGAGATACACAAAGCTTTGAGATAACTAAAGCTCAGATTTGTGCTGGAGGTGAGAAAGGAAAGGATTCCTGCGAAGGAGATTCTGGGGGCCCACTGATGTATATATACGACCAGAGAGTGCTTGTAGCTGGTGTTGTAAGCTATGGTCTTAGGTCGTGTGGCACAGAGGGTGCGCCCGCTGTTTACACGAACGTTTACGAATACATGCCTTGGATAGAATCCGTTATGAATGGACGTTTATAGATATTTGTGAACTGAATGTTTTCGAAGCCAAAAATTGTTGTTAATCATAACTTTATGTCGATAAGTTATAGCTCTACGTTTATTTTTTAATTTAAAATAAAATAAGAATATTTTTAAAATTAGCTTTCATTTAATTATTGATACTCAATATTGGAATTATAAAATTTTTATGATGGAGATTGAGGTCTATAGTAAAGATAATTTTCTGATTATTCAAACAATAATATTATGCCGTCACTTAAAGACAATATTTAGAATGCCGTCACTTAAAGACATAAATCACTATTAAATTGGATTGAGATAATAACTAATAAAACAAAAAAATACTTGACTGACCTCTGGCATTTGTAGCTGCGTCGGCAATCTTTTGGAAGGCATCTAGGAAAGCGGCGATCGCTACCAATGCCGATCTGTAAATGAAAATAATTAAAAACATTAACAATTATATTACAAACTCTTCAATCTATCATTACATTCAATTTACTCCAATCTCTAAGATTGTTTTATAGCTTCACGCTTTATCCCGCACTTAGCAGGATAGGCAGAGGGAACCGCAGATACAGTGGGAACCTAGTGGTTAGACACTCTGTTCTCTACTTTCCGGCTTTTAGAGGAAAGTGGAAATAAAAAATCTTTTCAGAGTGGGAATCGCGTTACTGGCAGAAGCTATGACTCTACGTCACGACGGTCCTCAACGTTTTACTCATTCTTAAAAGGAATTAGGCCACCGTAGCACAGTTCAATCTCAATTTTATCTCAATTTTATGAATAATAGCTACATATTCATTACAGACATGTGTAATATTGATTTCCACCACTCAACAGATCACGCCATTTAATAAGACATTAGGGCATAGTATTATATAAACATATATATTTATCATTAATTATAATTCTACTAATATCTATATTAACACACTAATTATAATTAATACAACACTTGCTTAGTGCACCTGTCGTAATTTGGTTAGCAAATACACAACACGCGTTATTGCTTTCAATAAAATTACCTTAATTACTGAAATACGATGACACTTAAAAAAAGTAAAATACCTTTAAAATATTTTTTCCTATATAAAAAACATCTTTTTCTATATATAGGTAGTTTGATAAAAGGGAGAATGGCTTTTAATTTAAAAATACAGACATCCTGTAGAATTAAATCGTAAGCTTTTTGTTCAACAGTTGTAAGCCTAAAGCTTGAAAGCTTATATATGTATTAGTACTATCAATATATAATAACTGGGCATATAAATACATATATTTTATAAAGATTTCACTATAACTTCTATATATACATTTATACTTACTTTAATGCAGAGTGGAGCTTGGTCGCCTTCGATATAAACTCCTCCCACATGGGCGCGCTGCTCTGTAAACGAAATAAAATATTAAAAAAATATCTAAAAATAATTTAGCATATAGAGATTGTTTTAATTTTTTAACCTTTTACTGTACACAACTTCTGTGGATGTACATTCGACTCTGACTTGTGGCAATGATATTATTATGATTTTTAAAGCCTCAGTCCATACTAAATATGGAAGAAATACTTAAAGAAAACCTAAAAAATTGAACGCAGCTTCAAAATGTTTATATCTTACTTTTGACAATTAAAAAACTATATTGAGGACCGTCGTGGCGCAGAGACGCAATGTCTGCCTGTAACGCGACGGTTTCTGGGTTCGATCCCCAGTCGGAGAAGATGGATTTTTCTATTTCCATTTTCTTCGCTCTGGCAAACTAGGCAAAGCGCAGCGTTGAGTTCCGCCACTCAACACGCAATGCTTCGAAAAGGCGGAAAGCGGGGACGGAGAAAGCAGGGACCAAGCAACGGAGTGTCTTAACACTAGGTTTCCATGGTTCCTGCAGTTCCTTCTGCCTACCCTGCCATGTGCGGAATAAAGCGTGAAGCTATAAAAAAAACTATATTAATTGTCCTGCTCTAACAAGAAAAAGTACATTTTTATTCATGACTCTTACCCTAGGCTCTTTTGGTCTACACTACATACGAGGAGTAAAACGTGAAGCTATAAACATATTTTAATCAATTGGCAACATTTATTAAAGGGTTAGTACCTTGACATATAATTTAGTGCACGATTTTACACTGTAATAACGTCATTGAAATTTATTTAATCATTTTTTTTAAATGCAATTGACACTACAAATATGACACTATAAACACTTGGTCCGTATCCTTTTTTAATTCATACTATATGTTCTTATCATAAATATTAATTATAATATTAACATATAACATAACATAACATATATAAATAATATTAATCATAATGAATTCTTATCTTTATATTTTTTTCAAAATAAGTAGACATTAATTTTACTTCTCTCTTTCTGTCTATATATAACAATAACACGTAAATAACCTCAAAAATAATAGCAAAAAAGCAATATTTCCCTCAATACGTGACAGCATAAGTTGAAGGCCAGTTCAATGCACTTGTGTTACAAGCGTGACCTATACAAAATGAGTTCATTGCTACGTTATGCATGGAAAGGGCCAGATGTCAACTGAAACTGTGCACAACTTTACTATGACTACCAATATGAATGTAAACTATAATAATTGGACTTCTTCTTACAAAACATAATATTATCTTGTAAGTGTATATATTTTCTACCAAACAATCTTATTTCGTGTATTGTACGCAAAAAGCTCAAAGCTCAAAAACTGTAGAAATTATAATTTCGCTTCAAAAATCGATTGTAATTACTAATATGACTAAACAAAGTTATTTGATTTTGTGTACATTTTTAAATCTTTTCATTGATTTTAATATTTACACGCTTTATCCCGCACATGGCAGGGTAGGCAGAGGGAACTGCAGGAACCATATGAACCTAGTGTTAAGACACTCCGTTGCTTAGTGCCTACTTTGTCCATTCCCGCTTTCCGCCTTTTTCGAGGCATTGTGTGTTGAGTGGCGGAACGCCACACTTTGCCTAGTTGCCAGAGCAAAGTAAATGGAAATAGAAAAATCCATCTTCCTCGAGTAGGAATCGAATCCTCATACCGTCGCGTTAACAGGCAAACCCCTACGCCTCTGCGCCACGACGGTCCTCTATGTAAATATTTTCGCTTTGAAAAACAACTGACATGTTCAAAATAAAAAAAAACGTAATTTATAATTAAAATTGGAAAAGGAAAACTTTCAATACTAGAATACTGATTATAAATGTACATCAAAATGATCTATAACCTGTAATTATTCCATAAAAAATTCGTGGTATTTATGCTTTATAAAGCCATGTCAAAAACAAATATAGCTTTTCTCAACAAATCAAAACAAGAAAGCTTCGAAAATATCTCGCGGCTAATTAAACTACATAACTAATAAGTCAAACAGAGTAGGCTAACTTTAATCTCTATAGTAGGGTGATGAAGTTAAAAATACATTTTGTATTACGTAATATCATTACATGCACATTGCTAGAAAAAGTATCATTGTACACACGATGTCACCGGTTCGATTTCCACTCAGGATAGTTAATTTATACCGAAGTAAAAATATAAAAATACGGTACTTAAACTATACAGTTTGTCAGTTCGTTTTCCATTCGGATAAGATGGATTTTTTTTCATTTTCTACTCTTAGGTAACTACGCAAACACGGCAATAAATTCCGCCACTCAACACGCAATGTCTCAACAGGCGGGAAGCGGGGAACGAAGTGTCTCAACACTATGTTGACGCGGGATAAAGCGTGAAGCTAAAAGGCGGCCACGCATCTGTCATCACGTAATATCTAGAAAGAATAAAAACGTGGAGCGCAGTGTCTTGTCTCTACATACTTTTTGCCTACCCTGCTGTATGCTGGGATACAGGGAGAAGGAAAAAAAGGTTTAATAGCACTAGTAGATCTGCGCCTCTAGCCTCTGGCGTAAGCATAAGCGTCTGCCTGTAAACGCGACGGTTTGTGGATTCGATTCCCGATGGATTTTTCTATTTCCATTTTCTTCGCCTTGAAAACTAGGCAAAACGCGGCGTTGAGTTCCGCCACTCAACACGCAATGCCTCAAAAAAGGCGGAAAGCGGGGACGGAAAAAGCAGGGACTAAGCAACGGAGTGTCTTAACACTAGTTTCATATGGTCCCTGCAGTTCCTTCTGCATACCCTGCCATGTGTGGGATAAAGCGTGAAGCTAAAAAAAAAGTAGCTTATATATGTTTGAAAAACACTTACAAACCCTCTAGACCAATGTCTTGTTTGAACACTTTGCTTACGTTTATATAAACATTTACTATGGGAACTTTGATAGGCGCGGATAATCGGACAATTGAAGTGCGTCGACGACGAAGATACGACGTTTCCTAGACACCTGACCTTTCTTAGTTTTCTTCATGTATTTACATATTATATGTAAAACATTTTATTTTATGTCCAAAACAGAGACCAAGTGTAGACGCGATAGTTGTGGGTTCGGTTCCCATCGAACTAACAATACAAATAAATTGTATGAAGCGTAGAAAAATTTCAAACTCGATAAGACTGTACCTACTACTTGGTAATCAAAGCGTTTGACTGTTGACAAGAAACACAAGTTTGAATACTGCTACATTAAATTTTGTATAAGTTATTTAAAATTCACAAAAATACCTACTATTTCACTGTCTATTAAATTTATTAATAAGAAAATGTTGCCAACATATAAAAGACAAAAATAACTTTAAACGTAAAATGTTACCATAATTTGGTAAGCAGAAATGATAGATGGGATATAATAAAATATTTCACTAGCACCAATAAATTGGCCCAGATATGATATGCCCTAATTTGGGTTAAAATTGTTTAAACGTAAACGCGTGGTGCATATCAACGTTTGATCTCCCGTGATATTGTACACTAAGTATATAAATAGAATTTAAATACGTGAGTAGAGAGCCGTCATGGCACAGCGGCACACCGTTCTAACTGTTAACGCGACGGTTGTGGGTTCGATTCTCATGAGGGGATTAAGAATTATTTTTATTTACGCCATTCTGGAACAGTGTCCCAACAATAGGTTTTCATATCCAGTGGCGTGCAGAGAACAGCTAGAAATGATAATTATTAAATTATTTTATTAAAGTATTTTTTTATTGTAGTAGTGATATGTAGAAAAAAAGTCATGTAGCATAGAGCGAGTGCATTTTCCCCATTTTCAAATTTCCGTACATGTTACTGGAACATTTGAAGTTGTTGTAGTAATAAACTAGGACTATCAACCCAATAGTTGGGAGTTTGATTCCCGCTTAGTGTAACGCCAATTACTGTTAAACAGGCCAAATAAATGAATATACAAATAAATGTACTTATATAAATAATACATCGAGTAGGAATCGAATACACAACAACCGCGAACAAACAATATTATTCAACTACCTCAGAACAGTGTCTTTCAAATATTTATTTACAATTCAATCGAGAAACGTTAGATTATTTATCCTATTTCTAACCAATCTAGATGCATAAGAAGTTTAAGCTTGCGTAAAAGGCATCTTAAAGTAAACATATTTTCTGTGCAAACGTATGCTACATTAAAATATAATCATAAGCTATAAAGCTACAAAATATTCAAGCTATACTAATATTATAAATCTTTATAAATAACAGTTTGTTTGGTTAGACGCAGTAATCTCAGGAACAACTTCGAATTGATTTTACGTCTATGTTCACGCTTGGACTATTGGTAATTAAGCTTTCAGAGCTTCTGAGAGCTTACGTTAGTTATTTTCATTCAACTAAACTCCCGAAAGCTTATTGAGAGATAGTATTTTACATGTATTTTGACATATATTTTTAAATATTTGCTGCACATAACACAACGCTGCTTATTATAAATTTGAACATTGACTATAAATAAAAAGCTCTTATGAGTTTAAAAAATATATATATTTTTATGTCTTCACACTTTTATCAGAGGCAGAGGGAACTGCAGGAACCTAGTGTTAAGACACTACGTTGCATAGTCCCTGCTTTCCGCCTTTTTCCATGCATTCCGTGTTAAATGGCGGAATTCATCGCCGCGCTTCCCTAGTTTCCAGAACGAGTAAAATGGAAATAGAAAAATTACTCTTCCCCAAGTGGGAAACAAACCTATAAACCGTCGCATTTAAAGGTAAACTCTACGCCTCTGCGCCAAGACGGCTCTCAAAAAAAGTTCACAACAACCTTAAAATCCACTTCTAATCATAGAATTCTCTAAATGAGCATAAAATATTTCTTATTTAAATAAAATTTATCAAATATGTAATGAGTTCATTGCATAAAGTCACGATAACTACATCACGCACCGCCTTGAACTTTGCCATGTTTTGTGAACTACATATGTTTGTTTGAAATGTGTACAAAAATATATCACGTTATCGCATTGTGTTTAAAGCAATATTTGAGAAATTATTGGTCATAGGCATTATTAATGGTCACAAGCTTTCGTAGCGTCTACCTGTAAACGCGACGGCTTGTGAATTCGAACTCAGAGAAGGAAGGGAAGATGGATTTTTCTATTTTCATTTTCTTCGCTCTGGAAACTAAGCAAAACGCGGCGTTGAGTTCCGCCACTCAACACGCAACGCCTCGAAAAAGGCGGAAACAGGGACTAAGCAATGGAGTGTCTTAACGCTAGGTTCCTATAGTCCCTGCGGTTTCCTCTGCCTACCCTGCCATGTGCGGGATATAGCGTTAAGAAAAAAAAAGCCTTCTTTATTAAGCCGAGACCAGTTCTGGACATTTACCAATCCTTACTGCCCCATCGGCTATTGGTTCAAAAAAATCATTAGTACGTTAAAAAATTATATAAAATTCTCCGTCGTGACGCAGTGAGGATTCAGTTGCCACACAGGGAATAATATCCATTTTCTCGTAGAATCTCTGGGAACACAAATATCATCATTGAGTTTTGTGTCTCAATTATTTAGCCTTAGTTTAGTTTCAATTCTTTTTATTATGAATTTACCTTGCTTTGCTTTACGGTAAGCTCAGCCAAAATGTAAATAATATAACAACGCAGTGGAAATGGACTGATTTATGGCGGACCAGGCCAATTTATATATTTTACTGTATACACCCTAAATATATAAAATAAATATTATTTAGAAATACTTTTAAATACTAACTCATAATATACTGCCAACAAAAAGCATATGCTAAGTTTCAAAAAGATCACAAATGAGTTAGGTCACTTTCATCCCATCCAAAGAGTACACAATAGAAGATCCAAGAAGAAATTGGCTATACATAAATTACTAAGCGCGAAGGATGGATGAACAATTTCATTTCAGGTCGGATCCGAATCGAACGTACCGGAAGTAAGCCAATTATAGAAAAGGTAAAAGCATTTCATGGAAAAATGAATATGTTGAACGTTTCGAGCACATTTTTTCATTCGATTTGGGTAATATTATATTGGGTTGGTCGTGACATCTCAATATATTTACGCATCTACTCTGAACTGATAGCTCTGATTATAATATAAATAGATTACATAAGTAATGTAATACACCACAGGTAATTAATTTTGTCATTTGCTTCAAATTAAAATATGTCAAAATTCGTAATTTTCTTTAATGCATGGATGGGACGTTCATGTAGGACTAATACATCAGTGTAATGGGTTAGGTTGAAACAATAAACATAAAATTCTATGAAATCCCACATATAAACAGATTATAATTAGAAAACAACGATATTCAGTTCAAACCAAGAGTTTTTGAGATTAGCGGATTCAAATAAATAAATTCTCTAGCTTTATCCATATCTAAATACAAAATATTAGCAATTAAAATGTGTATACTAGGAAAAGCACGGCGTTGAGTTCCGCCACTCAACACGCAAGGCCTCGAAAAAGGCGGAAAGCAGGGACTACGTAACGGAGTGTTTTAACACTAGGTTTCTATAGCTCTGGCTACCCTGCCATGTGCGAGATAAAGACTTAAAAAAATTAAAAAATACGCGTGTTATACTCTATCAGTGGCGTAGCGTGCATTGGCGGTACCCCGTATAAAAAATTGTTAAGGGCCCTTATATTGTTTGGGGGTAAAGATTTTTCACAAAAGCAAAAAAAATATTATTTTTCATAACATAATTTAACCATTTTAACAAAAATCAAATTTTAAATATTCGCCGCGGAGTTGCAGGTGGAGTAAGTAAAACGGGGAAGTCCCGCAGCCTGCCATAACGATGTAGAATGTTGCCATCTTTTGAATGCACGCTTAAGGCGGGACAAAAAGTAATTACTTTATAGAATTTTGTCATTTATTAAATAAAATAAATTAGGATTTTTTTATTTCTTTTTCCTTACACGCTTTGGGGGCCAAGTATAATTGATACGGCAGATACGGCCGTAGCTATGCCCCTCTACTCTATGGCCTGACTTTTCCTATATATTACGAAGCAGAAATTCGAGCAATAGCTTCATAAATCAAACGTCTGTATCACATAACACATTCCATACCAATTGTATTAATAAAACTCGCATTAATGTGCGAATCCATTAAAAATGCGATCACCAGCTGTAAATATTCTAAATTGTATGACAACAATTTAGTTAGGTCCAAGCCTAATTTGAAGATAGATGTCCATGATTGACTCTGGTCAAATAGTAACAATCAGTAAATTGTAGTATGAAATACTATAAATACAATAGCAAAAATGCTATACGCAAAAAAACATATAATATATATATATATATATACATGTATATATACATATATATATATATATATATATATATATATATATATATATATATATATATATATATATATATATATATATATATATATATATATATATATATATATATATATATATATATATATATATATATATATATATATATATATATATATATATATATATCTATATACATACATACATACATACATACATACATACATACATACATACATACATACATACATACATACATACATACATACATACATACATACATACATACATACATACATACATACATACATACATACATACATACATACATACATACATACATACATACATACATACATACATACATACATACATACATACATACATACATACATACATACATACATACATACATACATACATACATACATACATACATACATACATACATACATACATACATACATACATACATACATACATACATACATACATACATACATACATACATACATACATACATACATACATACATACATACATACATACATACATACATACATACATACATACATACATACATACATACATACATACATACATACATACATACATACATACATACATACATACATACATACATACATACATACATACATACATACATACATACATACATACATACATACATACATACATACATACATACATACATACATACATACATACATACATACATACATACATACATACATACATACATACATACATACATACATACATACATACATACATACATACATACATACATACATACATACATACATACATACATACATACATACATACATACATACATACATACATACATACATACATACATACATACATACATACATACATACATACATACATACATACATACATACATACATATATATATATATATATATATATATATATATATATGTACATAATATATATATACTATAAAATAAAGTACTATTTTAATAATTTCTATTCAATTTTTCCTCTTTTGCTCTATATGTTGAGATTTTGCGCGTACAACTTAACGCTGCACTTTATCTCGTTGCCAAGAAGAAGACATTAAAATAATGCATTCCTCCGATTGCGAATCAAACCTACAAGTGCCGCGTTTACAGTCAGACCCTGAGCAGCTACGTAATAACAGCTTGTAATAATATATAAAATATATTATTAATTATTTAATTTACGCAACAGCTCAGCCTTCTTAAACAAAAAAAAAGACTGTGATAGTTGGAGTCGAACTCAAGGCAACAGAATGTTTATATGCCAAGTATAAATAACTATATACTCCATTCATGTCTTGTACCTTACAACTGCCGAAAAACCGAATAGGTATAGGTGATTACCACATCAAATAATTGGATGCATATTTAACTAAAATTGAGGTGGTGGTTGGCTGTTATGGAATGAACTTTTGTATCGAAAAAATCCCGGGATTCCGGAATCGACGAATACAGTGTTTTGGTTATAGAATTAAGTCGAGTAAATACAGATACTTGTGTTCAGGTGTTTGCTAATATGGAATGCACTTTTGTTTCGATCGTAAAAAATCAAGCTATTTCAGTATTATCGTTTAGTGCTGTCCGACTGTGTGTTTTAAGTTCACAATACTACACGGTTAATAAGTCGTCACCATGCTGCGTATGCGATTGGTTTTGCATTCTCGAATTTTTGAATTCCCGGGATTTATATTTAAAAAATATGTTTTAAGTAGACGCTTCCATAATTTCTTAACCAAAAAATAACTTTAGGTTACTTAACATCCGTTTATTCGATCACTGGTGATCACACTGCATTTTACTTCTTTAACTATGAGAGAGAAGTCATTGGTGTACTAGCGTCAAATTATTTCTACGTATACTGTATACGAGGCGCTAATGAAATTTCATATAACTTCTTTTTTTTTTTTGTAGTTTCACGATTTATCCCGCACATGGCAGGGTAGGCAGAGGGAACTACAGGGACTATAGGAACCTAGTGTTAAGACACTTCGTTGCTTAGTCCCTGCTTTATCCGTCCCCGCTTTCCGCCTATTTCGAGGCATTGCGTGTTGAGTGGCGTAACTCAACGCCGCGCTTTGCCTAGTTTTCAAGAGCGAAGAAAATGGAAATAGAATAATCCATCTTCTCTGACTGGGGATCGAACCCAGAAACCGTCGCGTTACAGGCACACGTTGCGCCTCTGCGCCACGACGGTCCTCAACTTCTCCTCCAACTCATATAACTTCTCCAAATTATTATACGAGAATATAAAGTTCACCAAAATAAAAAAATTAAGAATTAAAGATTTTGGTTCTCCATAATATTTATAAATTTTGTGAATATGCAAAAAAAAATTACAATTATTGTATAATCTAAAACAGTTAAAAAAAAAACATCGATACCTGCTGTTCACTAATTATAAAAGTATTAATTGGACGCGTCTGTATGTATGCCTGTATAAATAAATAGGTGAACGTGAATGTAAAAAAGGCACAGTTTCGTAACCGACCTACACTCTACTCCACTCTTGAAGTTAACTGGTTTCTACTTGAGCGTAGGCTACTATTACTTCAATTATATCGATATTACCATATCGATTGTAATAAAACTCGATTATTGTAGGTTTAAATCTCAATTAAGAAGATTCTGATCCGATAAAGAAATTGCGTAATTAAGTAACACTAAAATCTGAACATATAAAACCTCTTCTACAAGACATTCTTAGCGAAAAAAAGTGACCGCTAGTGATAAATCACCACATTTTTACTATCTGCCAAATTTACAAGGTATTCTATATTTAATTTAAGTATGTACTATAAAATTTTATTAATATACAGTTTTACTTCATTCTTAGAGGACCGTCGTGGCGCAGAGGCTTAAGCGTCTGCCTGTAAACGCGACGGTTTGAGGGTTCGATTCCCACTCGGGGAAGATGAATTTTTCTATTTCCATTTTCTTCGCTCTGGCAACTAGGCACAGCGCGGCGTTGATTACGTCACTCAACACGCAATACCTCGAAAAAGGCGGAAAGCGGGAACGGAGAAAGCAGGAACTAAGCAACGGAGTGTCTTAACATTAGGTACCTTTGCCTACCCTGCCATGTGCGGGATAAAGCGTGAAGCTAAAAATAACTTAATTCCTAACAGAAACAAAATAACATCATTATAAAATTCACTCCACGCTAATATATAAATATATAGATCGTCTTAAATACTAATATAAACCTTATCGTCTTACTTTCACTGTGTATTGAGACGATAAATCCCCAGGATAGTATATAAATTAAATAGAGATCGATAATGTTACGTATTGTTTAGGTAACAGGGCGATAGTCGTAACACGACCGCAAGGTCTTTGTGAACATTAATTTAATATACCTATTTGTTATTAATCTTATTATTTATTTTATGAAGACAACTTTAAATATATTCTAACGATAACTGATAGAGATAGAGCGTCTCACTGTACGCGCCGGTTATAGGATCGATTCCCACTCGCTTGAAGAAAACATTTTGATGTTTTTCTCTGGTAAGAAAACATTATATAGTATAGCGAAACTTGAGCATAAAGCAGAGAACGGAGTGTCTTAGGTAACGGAGAAGGTTCTCATAGAAGTGCGGCATCACGCGGGAACATAAAGCTGCTAAAGATATAATAAAAAATAAGACACTGACATTTAAATTACGTCAAAGTCATTATCAAACGTCAAAGTAATTATTGAATATTCGAAACCCGCCCAACACAAATGTCGAAATAATCTACTTCACAGGATATTGATAAAAAAGACTAAAATATAAAAATAAAACACAATAAAGAAAAGTTTTATCTTATATCCTGTTAAACTTTCTATCTCTAAAGTTTAAATAGCCTACAAATAGTGATGAGTAATTCTCTTCACGAAATCCATGTCACTGTGCTATTGGACATAAATGTTAGACATATCGATATTTTGGTCACGCGTCCGACACTACTTCCTCGCCTATGTCTGCATCTACGATTGTATTTGTAATTTATAAGTCAAATGCAAGAAGAATGGAGAATGAATTGGCATTACAATTAAATTGCTTTTTAAATTTTAACTATATAAAATAAAAAATTAATTAGGTTCACGCTTATCTCGCAGGTACCAGAGTATTTTTTATGTCTTCACGCTTTATCCCGCATGGCAGGGTAGGCAGAGGGACCATAGGAACCTAGTGTTAAGATTCTCTGTAGCTTAGTCCCTGATTTCTGTCCCTGCTATTCAGGGTATTCTTTAAAGGCATTGCGAGTTGAGTGGCGGAGCTCAGCGTCGCGCTTTGCCTAGTTGTCAGAGCGAAGAAAATGGAAATGAAATGATCCATTCTTCCCGAGTTAGAATCGAACCTACAAACCGTCGCGTTTACTGGCAGACGTTACGCATCTGCGCCACATCAGTCTTCACATTAAGCTATACAGCTTATGTATGTTGGTTTTGATGACATCAAAGCGAATGCCAGGAGGATCAGTGAACGAACTTTGTGGAAGACCGAATTGTATGAGACATAAGTCACTTGATTTTTTAATCTGATATCAATATTACACCATGTTACGTTGATTGAAGTTTTTTCATCGAAAAGTTTTTAAATATTGAACAGACACACAAAGCAGTGTATAAATATAGAACTTAGTGTTAAGATTAGTAAAATACTTATTTAGCTCCACTTTCAAGATAATAATTTATTTCACCGAGTAGGAATCGAATTCACAATCGTCCAGGTTACTAAATATATTACTTATGATTCCAACCACGACATTAGAGGGTATTTATATGTATATATAATAAGGACAAATCGACATATAAATTGCAAGTGCCAACTTAACATTGTACTCTGGGATGAATGAGCCGAGTAACTTTACATCGTAGTTATTCAATTATATTTTTTTATGCGATGAATTGAGTGCTAAGCGACTTTCTGAAGTGAATAATGGCTTGCTCATTTGCTGGAAGCCATAATTCCATAACAGTTGAAAATTATTCGCGGCGGTGGTCTAACGGAATTTGTTACATTAATCCTAGATAATTGCCATATATATTTGTTTTTAAAATAAATAAATAGTTTTACGCTTTTACCCGCACATAGCAGGGTGAGTAGAGAAAACGTAGTGTTAAGACACTCTTTCCAAATTTTTGATACATTACTTGTCGAGTGGCGTAACTCAAGTTGAGTAGAATTGAAAGCACTGCTGAAGTCCAGAAGCACCATCACAGTAAGCTTGGTGTTGTCCATAGCACACCGTATGTCCTCCGTAATATTCAACAGCGCAGTCACTGTACTATGGAAAGGACGGAAGCCAGATTGGAAAGGACACAGAAGACTTTTAGTGGAAAGGAAGTGGTATAGTTGATTGTTTACGATGGATTCAAGGACCTTGGATAGAACAGGAAGAATGGATATAGGACGATATTCAGTACAGCAGGTAGGATTAGAAGTTTTAGGTAAAGGAATGACATATGCGTTCTTCCACAAAGTTGGAAAAACACTACGAGTCAGTGAAAAATTTATAATGTGAGTGACCACTGGTGTAATGTATTCCAACAAGGGAATAATCATGTCAAGACTGAGATGATCACTTCCAACGGCTTTAGTGGAAATAGACTTGATATAGCTCCTGACTTCATCTTCAGTAACAGTTTTAAAAGTAAAAGGAGTTGAGTCGGGTAGGTCAAATTCAGAAAGAATCTTGAGGGTCTTTGATTTGGTTTGGGGGCTTAATGTAATTGGTGTACTTCTGAAGAAGGAGTTCAAATCATTTGGACTTATTGTTAAAGAATGAGTGTCAGTGGAATTACCTATCCCTAGTGACTCTAAGAATCTCCAGACTCGCGCTTGACTGAGATTCTGAATAGTGGAATGGATATAGCGGCGTTTAGCATCCCTACACATTCTGTTGCAAATGTTTCGCAGTTTTTTGTATGCAGCTAAGTTTTCTTGAGAAGGATTTTTTTTATTCTTGGCTTTTGCTTTATCGCGCTTACACATTGTACGTTTAATAATAGTTGTTAACCAAGGTGCGGGTGAGTGCTTCATACGAACTGGTCTTACTGGTGCGTGTTTATCATAAATGTTAATCAGATCAGTTGTTAATGATTCAACCATGCTGTCAATGTTAGTGGAAGATATTATGGGTGACCAGTCAATGTTCTTCACATCCTCTTTCAAGCGATCCAGGTCCATATGCTTGAAGTTGCGCTGAAGAAATATTCTGTCTCTTAACTTAGGAGGACGTAATTTATAAGAAAGAAAAATCAAATCATGAAAAGAAAATGGTGCAGTCAATTGACCATGAGAAACAACGAAGTCAAGATTAGAGACAGAGATGATATCAATGAGGGAGGGCCTACAGTTAGGAAAATGGTGAGTGGGATAAGACATTGGAAGTATATGTAAGTTATACGATTCAATTAGAGAGTTTAACGAGTCTGATCTGGCATCATTTTTTAAAAGACACGTATTTAAATCACCCATACAAATGACGTGTTCATATTGCGGTGCAAGAACTTCCAAAACACCTTCCAAAGTACCAAAGTAGTTTATTTTATCATTCGGAGAGTACAAAACTCCCAGTAAAATTTTTTTATGGCGTAATGTTAATTCTAAAAAAAGATACTCAAGTACTCCAGTAGATTCATTAGGAGACAATTTGATGATACTGGCAGGGATGTAGCTGCGAACGTATATACAAACACCACCGCCACCCTGCAAAGTACGATCATTACGAAATAGTTGGTACCCTGGAATAGTGTAACTAACAGATGGAAGAGATGGTTTAAGCCAAGTTTCGGATATAAGTATACAATCAACTACGCCGGAGCTAAAGGATGCGAGAAGGTCAGAGTAGTGAGCAGGAATACTCTGAGCGTTGATATGCACTATTGAGAGAGAATAAGATGGCTTAGTAAATATCTTCGGAAGCTTATCTGCAAGTGGCTCGAAGTCTGAAAGTGATGAGTTATTACTTTCAAGACTATCGAAATTACTAGAAACACAAGAGAAATATTCATCATCAACGAACATAATATTAAAAATAATATAAATAAATAAATAAAATAATACTATAGATTTATAAAAAAAATATATATATATAAATATCTAATATAAAATTTATTTAAACGTAATAAACAATAGAAATATAATATATAATGATATGTAATCGTTAATTATAATACAACGTACAATAAAAAAATAAAAAAAAAATAAGAATAAGAATAAAATATTATATGTATATACTACTAATTAGATCCCCGTGCATAAGTTGATAACAATAAATTTACACTAAAAATATTCCAAATTATTAACTAGATAATATTAAAATATCACATAAAACGGAACGTTATAAAACCAGAAACAAATACAGCTACTAAATACATAAATAATCTGTGACAGAAATGTCACATGCAAGCATAAGTTACTGTCAACCAATATAATCTTCTAGTTGTCACAGTTACAAATATAAACATTAACGAAAAAAATTTAAAAATATAGAAGAAAATATCTTAATGTACCCTTCAAAATATAAACAAGACGTATGTGAGAACGAAAAGATAAAAAAAAAACAAAACGATATTAAGTACTAACTAACAATATTAATAAAACAAATAAGTGATACGATCATTGCATGTCGATAGATTTCGAGGGTGAATCTTTAATTAACTGTTTTAGCTCGGTTAGCGATGAAATTTTGACTTTGGATTTATTATGTAATAATATAATAATAAACCCATCAGCTGTCCAACATTTCTTTAAGCCAAAATGTTTACGAGCCGTTATGAAAACCTCTTGACGTGATTTTGTTAAAAATTCTGTTATCGTTATTTTAGTACCTTTTAATGTTGTTTTAGCTTTCCATGCACTAGAACGGACTTGCATATTGAAAAATCTGACCAAAATGGGCCTGGATGACGCCTTCACGCCCAGTCTATGGCAGGATTCTATTGCTGAGGACTGCACGTCAGACATTTTCATCTGGTTGGACAATATAGCAGTAACTTTATGAAGCAAGTTTTCGTCTTTGTCTTCCTTTACGCCATGAATCAAAAGGATCTTTCTCCTTGATTGTGTCTCAAGACGGTCCAGGCCAACCAAAACAAGATCCATTTGTGATTTTAGAAGACCAAGAGTTCTCCAAACAAGAGTCTTGAAAGTATAAAATTCAGCAGCTAAGGTTTTCACTGTTGGTGTAGGGGCTGCAGAACTAGATTGTGACAGATTCTTCTCAAATTCGGCCATTCTTGAGGAAAACATAGATGAAAGTTCTTCCATACTCTTGAGTAGCTGGCTTGCTGAAGTTTCCATTTTAATGTAAATTATTTAGTGGTATTTGTGTGTAAGGAAGTTTAGTGATAATCAACTTAGCACAGGTATCCCTGTTTTAGCACATAAGTACACTTAATTGTTTTTTATTTTAAAATAAAGTGGAGCTAACAAATAACACTTCTGAACACTATGACGCCTACCCGCGAAAAGAATATATTATTTAAACAATAAAATCTACTAAAAGTAGTTTTATGTGAATTGTGAAATGTCAGTAAAACAGCCACATCTGCCCTATTACGAAACGGCATTTCACCTGGGCTTGCAACCGATAGGGCTGGCAGCCTCTTTAAAAAAGTACTCCAATTTAAAATAAAACTACGATTTATATTATGTTTTTAATTCCGCATCCAGTATGCAATAATAATATATCTTTCCGTGGATTTATTATTATTATATCTTCACGCTTCATCCCGCACAGGGCAGGGTAGACAGAGGGATCTGCAGGAACATAGGAAGTTAGTGTTAAGACACTCCGTTCCTTAGTCTTAGCTTAGTCCCTGCTTTCTTTTTATAACGTTTTAAACAAGCATAATGGACACTAAAAATCAACAAAATTTTATGATAAATGACAATAATATGTGTTTTTACATGACATTTACTAACGAAACAAATTTCCTCAATCAACACATGGCCTCCGTAGACCGTCGAGGCACAATGGCACAATGTGTGACCGTAAACGTGAGAGTTAGTTAAATTTTGGGAATTTAACTTTTTTACTATTATAACTATAAAGAAAGAGAATTATTTAAAATCCCCCATTCAACACGCAATGGGAAACGGAATATTTTAACCCTAATTCCCTATTTTTACCCTGGGATATGCAAATAACTTAAATGTATTTTTTTAGCTTCACGCTTTATCCCGCATATTGCAAGGTAGGCAGAGAGAACTGCAAGAACCGTATAAACCTAGTGTTAAGACACTCCGTTGCTTAGTCCCTGCTTTCTCCGTTCCCGCTTTGAGACTTTTTTCGAGGCATTGCGTGTTGAATGGCGGAACTCAACGCCGCGTTTTGCCTAGTTTCCAGAGCGAAGAAAATGGAAATATAAAAATCTTCCTTCTCCTAGTGGGAATCGAACCCACAAACCAACGCGTTTAATAGCAGACGCTTACGCCTCTGCGCCACGACGGACTTCATTTTTTTTATTTATCTAATATTATATATAAAAAAAAACTAAAACTGTACACCCCTAGCACTTACTATTTATGTTACCATAAACACTAAATAGATTGGAATCAGTCGAACGTTAACCTTTAACGATGTTAAAACCAAGTTATGATTTTAACAAGCATCTAGCATCACGACTGGCTGGCGAGCCGCCTGCAACTTGGAACCGGAGTCCACTGGGATCGGGTCGGATAGTAATGAACAAATGAGATAAATCCATTAATATATTATATTTTTTGTACTTTTCATGAAAAATGCACGTGAATATTACGAGAAGTTTTTTACAGCAAAACTACAATATATTTTTAAAGGAATGTTAAATAATTATAACGTAAAGTAACTTACGTAATTTCTTAATTTTTTTTTTTCATTTCTAATACTTTGCCGTATTGTGATATAACACAACAGAAACTCGTTGAATAATATCTGGTTTGAAGGTTGTGAATTCGATTTCCATTTGGAGAAAGCGAAATGTCTTATGTCTTAAGCTAGGACGAAAAACGGAGAACGGAGTGTCGTGGCACTTAATTTCAATAAGAAACACTACTACATTACGACTAGGTACATACACAGGGACGGAGAAAACAGGCACTATGCAACGGAGTGTCTCAACACTAGGTTTCTATTGTTCCTGTATTTCCCTCTACCTACCCTGCCATGTGCGGGATAAAGCGTCAAGTTATATGTAGAAGAAAAAAATTAGATATAGAAAGAGATTTTTCTCTAACATACTCCTTTGCCTAAACGAGGTAGTAATAAATAATAGCGAAAATAAAACGAGAACTCCTCCCGTATATCTTGCAATATTAAAGAAATTTGTATGTTTTTTCAAAAAATACTTCCAAATGCATTAATAAACACGTACTGTTCATAAAACAATAATAATTGCTTACAAAAATTTAATAATAGAAAGCAGGGACAGAGGAAGCAAGGACTAAGCAACGGAGTGTCTCAACACTAAGATTTTATGGTTCCTGAAGTTCCCTCTGCCTACCCTGCCATGTGCGGGATAAAGCGTGAAGACATAACTAAAGTATAGGTAAAGTAATTTTGATTAGTGTAATACAACATGGGAAATGATAACCATGGCCTTTTCTGATCAGTCCCAATTGCATTACCCTTAATTTAGTCGTCCCTCGTCCATTGGTAATAGCGTTGTTCACATGTAATCATATGTGATATAGATCTTATCTACATTGCTATCAATAGTATATGCTTGTAATTTATATAATTTTTATATATTTACAAGTTAAAAGATAATACTTTATGCTTTGTTATCAACACTACCCACTTTGATTTTTTGCATACTATAATATTACCATTTCCATTTTCTTTGCTCTGAAAAGTAGGTAAAGCGCGGCGTTGAGTTCCGCTACTCAACACGCAATGCCTCGAAAAAAGGGGGAAAGCAAGGACGTAGAAAGCGGGGACTATGGAACGGAGTGTCTTAACACTAGGTTCCTATGGTTCCTGCAGTTCTCTCTGCCTACCCTGCCATGTGCGAGAAAAAGCGTGAAGACATAAAAAAAAGGAATATGTTGAGTCGGTCTAAATAGTTAATGGAGCCGTACGCAAGCTCTACTCTTTACTTAGTTATAAAATGACATACATAAATATAAGAAATTTGTATTAAAATTGCAAGATAAAGATTTCATTAAGTAGGTATATATAGTTAGTAGTTAGTTAGTTATATATTTATAGTTTAAAAGCAAAGTCTCTATAGTCAAAGTTACCCAGCGACCAACGATTTTAATGCGATTTCCGCTAAGTAGCACATAGAAAAGGAAGGTTTATCGTAGAGATGTATCGACTAATCGTCGACTATTCGTTTTCATACTTTACTTGTTTGTATATTATGGATTACTTAAAAACAAATTTTGCTTGCTTTTGCTATGTTTTTATTTTTAACAACCAGTCACTAAAATTTTTGCTTTTCTTGTTCTAGTTTCTTATATAATCGCTATAGTCGATTAGTCAACCAATTAGTAGGTCCTAACAATGGACTAGTCGGCCAAAGTCATAATCAGTACATTTCCAACTTATATATATAAATTTATTTTGGTTTCTATACAAATATAGATAAAGGGGCAAACAAAAATTATCAGTTTTTAATAAAACACTATTACAAAATGGCTGAAAATACATATTAATATTACAATAAACGCAAACGATTTGAGCGTTACAAAACTCACACACCGACCTACTTTCATTCATGTTTAACTTGACCTTGGCTCTCTCGACTTGTCTTTACGACGTTCATTAATACACTTATTACTTCATCGGGATTAGACTGAGGACTGCATGAGTAATATAGTTCCTTCCATAATTTAAGTCTTATATTACTCAGTAAGGAAGTATTTTAGAAAGCACTGGTCGTGTGTTCAAATCAATTGTCATTAATGACCATATTTTTATTTCTTTAATTTTGTAAGAAGCTGCATAAGGTTCTGCTATGCAAAATTAAATATCTATAAATTTATTTTGATATCCCGCATGAAATTAAAGCACGAAAGACATTAAAGGCCAGTTTCACTATTTGCTGATAAAGTTCCAGATAGGAAAAATATTCCTGGTCACACAAGTCTCAGATAGCAATATCTAGCAGATAAACCTGTTTAAACTCTCATCTTTTATTTGGTAGACAGCATTAATTACCTGAATCTACCTATCTGAAGCTTTATCCCTAACGGGTGAAATTGGCTCTTAACCTATACTAAATATATTACGTTATATAGTTATATACGTCCGCTATATCTAACAACTGAATATGTACCACAAGATAAATTAGATTTTTTTATATCTTCACGCTTTATACTGCACATGGCAAGGTAGGTGGAGGAAACTACAGGAACCATAGGAACCTAGTGTTAAGACACTCCGTTGCTTAGTCCCTGCTTTCTTCGTCGTTGCTTTCCGCAATTTCGAAGCATTGCGTGTTGAGTAGCGGAACCCAACGCTAAAAATATAGAGGACCGTCGTGGCGCAGAGGCGTAAGCGTCTGCCTGTAAACGCGACGGTTACTGGGTTCGATCCCCAGTCGGAGAAGATGGATTTTTCTATTTCCATTTTCTTCGCTCTGGCAAACTAGGCAAAGCGCGGCGTTGAGTTCCGCCACTCAACACGCAATGCCTCAAAAAATGGCGGAGAGTGGGGACAGAGAAAGCAGGGGCTAAGCAACGGAGTGTCTTAACACTAGGTTCCCACGGTCCCTGCAGTTCCCTCTGCCTACCCTGCCTTGTGCGGGATAATGCGTGAAGCTAAAAAATATAGACATTTAGAATATATATTTTTGAGTGTACTTCATCAGTGCTCATGGCAACGTCCGATGGCTGACCGAACGTCAGTTGTACGTACACGTCATATGTACGTCATACACGTCCGTCTAGCAATTAATTAAAAATCCGCATATTTTTATGTAGAGTCATTAACACTGTGTTCCTTTAAATTTTAATTTTACTATATAGATATATATCTCCAAAACGTTAACTCTATAAAACTCAACAATATTTATTTAAATCAACAATGAATTCAAAAAAGCTTCCAAATGCAGTATAACGCTAAAAAAGTGAAGATATTGGAGATACTTTAAAAATATTTCGAACTGAGCTTTTAAGCTTCGGTAGCTTTATACGAACCATATAAACGACTCGACGAATCTGTACATAGGATCCTATATTTCTCAATAGATGAACTATAAAAAACGGGATGATAAAAAAAAATAATTCAACTGTAACCAATAGTTTTAGAGGTTAACGCGTTCAAAGAAACTCTTCATATAAGAATAGAAGATAAGTATTTAAAACAATTACTTCATCTTTATAATAGATGTAGCTCATTTATTTCATGCAACAAAGGAGCTTTATGACGGGTCAATTAGTTATTGATTAGCAACGGAAATGTCAGTACACATTGTTGTTAGATCTAGTTTAGACTATATATTCTTTTATAAATAAAATATTCTTATGTAAGTTATAATATATATTTTGACGTGACAACGTCTTAAATTAGGTTGCGGCTCGGAGTCACATATGAAAAAGGTAACGTAACGATGTGTCAACTGTCACCGAACTATGATCGGCCGCCGCGCGTATCACTTGACACATGTACAATGTTTTAGTAAACAAAATATATTTTCTATAGTTAAAATTTGTGCAATTTATATTATAATTATTAATCATATCAATAAATATTCTACCGAGAAAAAGACGTTGTCACGTAAAATTTTCGCCCGTAAAACCCACTTTACAGGCAACCATTTTTTTTTTTTATTTTCGTGATTTTTATTCATTTTAAATAAAACAATTTAAACTGATTATTCGCATATTTAATATTTTTTTAGAAAGCCGACGTTTCGAACACTCTGCAGTAGTCTGTGGTCATGGGAAGAACGAGGTGGCATTCGTTTGTCATTTGATATAATTATTATATCAAACTACTTGTTGTAAGAAGACCAAAAAGCCACCCAACCAGTTGACAGACAACGAGCAGTTATACCATACGTAACTACACATTTTAAAAATAATGTATGTGTTTGTAAATGTTTTCAAATCTTAAAAAACTTTGAGCTACCAAGCTGTGGTAGACAATAATATTGGGAGACAAATCTTCTTCTTCTTCTCTTTATTAATGGCGTTTCGATTGGGAGACAAAAATATTGGGAGTATTTTACGTCAATACTCTCTGACAATCAGTGATGACGTCTCAACTGTCACGCAATCTGTCCAGAGCAGAAGTAAATAATATTTATATTTCTCAGTGAGAATTGAACCTACAGTCATTGGATTTGGAATGATCATATAATACATACATACATACATAAACGCACGCTTTATCAAGTCAAATAACAGTATTAGTAATAATTACAATTATAGATAAGAAACTATACGTAAACTTTGCTTAGATGGTTTGCTATCTTGCTTTGCTTATTCGTTTTGGTAGAATAGTAACAGAATATCCTGAAAATGACGCAGGCATACCAATGCAAGGAATAACTCGTACCGCCGCCTCCCTCAGACATTCTACTCGAAACACTGTCTACATTCTTTGAATTATCACAGTTTTCGTAGAAACAAAATAATATGTAATTGAGATTCTTTCATACTATTATAATTAGAGGACCGTCGTGGCGCAGAGGCGCAACGTTCGCCTGTAACGCGACGGTTTCTGGGTTCGATCTCCAGTCGGAGAAGATGGATTTTTCTATTTCTATTTTCTTCGCTCTGGCAAACTAGGCAAAGCGCGGCATTGAGTTTCGCCACTCAACACGCAAGGCCTCAAAATAGGTGAAAAGCGGGGACGGAGAAAGCAGGGACTAAGCAACGGAGTGTCTTAATACTAGGTTCCCACGGTCCCTGCCTACCCTGCCATGTGCGGGATAAAGCGTGAAACTAAAAACAAAAAAAAATATTATATTGAACCACAACGGAATGCAAAAAAACGGAGTGTCATAACACTAGGTTCCTGCGATTTCATTTGCCTACCTTGCCATGTGTGATATGAAGCGTGAAATTATATAAGAAAAATAATAAAAAAAATTGCAGTTTAGAAAAATATATTACTCTAACATAGTCCTTTGTCTACACGAGATGGAGAGAAATAATAGCAAAAATAAAACGAAACCTCCTCCCGTATATCCCGCAATATTGCAGAAATTTATATGTATTTGAGCATGTGTTGACGGAGGAAGCAGGGACTAAGCAACGGAGTGTCTTAACACTAGGCTCCAATGGTTAGTGCAGTTCCTTTTGCCTTTCCTGCCATGTGCGGGATAAAGCGTGAAGATAAAATATAATAATTTATTTATTTATTTTTTTTTTTTTAGCTTCACGCTTTATCCCGCACATGGCAGGGTAGGCAGAGGGAACTGCAGGAACCATATGAACCTAGTGTTAAGACACTCCGTTACTTAGTCCCTGCTTACTCCGTCCCCACTTTCCGCCGTTTTCGAGGCATTGCGTGTTGAGTGGCGGAACTCAACGCCGCGCTTTGCCTAAGTTGCCAGAGCGAAGAAAAATCCATCTTCCCCGACTGGGGATCGAACCCAGAAACCGTCGCGTTAGCTGCGTTACAGGCAGACGTTGCGCCTCTGCGCCACGACGGTCCTCAATAATAATAATTACAAATAAAAACGAACTAATATTTATGTACATAGCTAATTAAACTACAAAAAACACACTATTAATGATCCTTTAACAATTCACGTAATTAAATTTGAAAGGCGTTTCCTACATTAGTTTCTGATTGACGAAACCTTCCGCTCGCAGCCTATTAGATATCCATATACGAGTATGTAAGCAGTTTGAGCTAGCATTTGTTTTACTAAACGCAATATCAATCAAATTGATATATGTTACGTTATTTTTAGAAACGTTTTTGCCGTTTTTGTTGATTTTTCCTTGCGGATGTAATAACATTTTTAATGAAATTGTTTTAAACTATTAAATCGCGTATAGTTTAGTAATCGACAATGTAGTTTTAAAAAGTGGACGTTTTGAATAGTTTGCAAGCTCACGGTCGTAGATAGGCTGAGTTTGTCTACGGATACAATTATTATATCAAAAATCTATGGATTATTCATTGCCTAGCAAACGTCCCTGAGTCTTGCAGAAATCCATATAAATAAATACTTAATAAATATATATTTTTAAATATGCACTTTATTAAGATAAGCCACTTTATTTCCAACTCTACTTTCATATTAAGATATAGGGTAATTAATACTATTACAGTTATAACCAAGTGTTTTCATAAATTTAGCTGAATGTTTTTTCAGAATTATCATAAACACTCAACTTATGAAAACTGTTGTATTTCGATTATTAGTCTATCTTTGACTTATAGCATCATGAGTAGTTACAATTCCAACACAGCTAGGTTTATATAATACTGAAGTACAAAAATGTGTATATATATATATATATATATATATATATATATATATATATATATATATATATATATATATATATATATATATATATATATATATATATATATATATATATATATATATATATATATATATATATATATATATATATATATATATATATATATATATATATATATATATATATATATATATATATATATATATATATATATATATATATATATATATATATATATATATATATATATATATATATATATATATATATATATATATATAGACAAGCCAAAAAAATTACTTTAAATAATATGAATAGTTAACAACAGAAATAAACATTAAGTTATTTAGAAGGTCAATGCTAAGCACTGAATACCTTGACGCATTCAGTCCACTGTGCATTTGCTTTCAATTGAACGGTCTGCGGCCTAGAGATCAAAAGGTCGAAATAATAAATACTCGTATTGATAACTAAAGAACGAATTGATGGTACAGACGCAAAAAACAAACTTTACAACGAATGAGACTGGCAAGATATTTCAAGTTAGAAAAAACCTTTTAAGTCGCCTTTGTAGTGAAATATCGAAAATAAGAAGTTAGCCGTGGTCGTGGCGCAATTGAGAAAGGTCTATTACAAGGGACGGTTGCGGGAATTACACTGTTAGAGAGTCTTATGTTGAAATATCTGTTAGTTAGACGTATATCAGTAATCGGTTTTATACTTACTGTGTAAAAAGGGAATAAGCCGCAAGATGTTTAGGAAAATAGCAAAAATAAATAAAAAATATACGCTTTAAAGATAAATGAAAGGTCCTTTTTTATATCTTCACGCTTTATCCCGCACATGGCAGGGTAGGCAGAAGGAACTGCAGGAACCAGAAGAACCTAGTGTTTTAGACACTCCTTTGTTTAGTCCCTGCTTGCTGCATTTTTCGTGGCATTGTGTGTTGAGAGTGGAACTCAACGCCGCGCTTTGCCTAGTTTTCAGACTGAAGAAAATGAAAATAGAAAAATCCATCTTAATGGCCAAATGTTTTGTAAAATTTTGTTCAAAAGCTACTATAAACGTCACGTATTCCTAGATAGCAGGGTACTAGGAGAACAGGTAGCAGAGCATAATGTAGTATAATGTAATGTTGAGGACCGTCGTGGCGCAGAGGCGCAACGTCTGCCTGTAACGCGACTAACACGACGGTTTCTGGGTTCGATCCCCAGTCGGGGAAGATGGTTTTTTCTATTTCCATTTTCTTCGCTCTGGCATCTAAGGCAAAGCGCGGCGTTGAGTTCCGCCACTCAACACGCAATGCCTCGAAAACGGCGGAAAGCGGGGACGAAGTAAGCAGGGACTAAGAAACGGAGTGTCTTAACACTAGGTTCGTATGGTTCCTGCAGTTCCCTCTGCCTACCCTGCCATGTGCGGGATAAAGCGTGAAGCTAAAAAAAAAAAAAAGAATTAAAAAAAAAAAAGAGAGACAGCTGCCGTGTCTCCCTGAATTAACAATAGAAATGTATATTAATAAAAAGTAATATTTTTAGATTACATTCACTGTAAACGGATATTTATTAATAATTCGATTCTTTAAGTGATAAGACGTAAAAAAGCGACGTTAAACTCCACCACTGAACACTCAATATCTCATAATTGAAGTACAGTGGGCATCGGAGTGTCGTAACACTAGGCACTCTGTCTACCTTCCATGTACTGGAAAACGCCCACTTATAAATCTTATTAAATGTAATGTTATTTTCGTCCGAATATACATATGTTAAACGCATTTAAATTGTAAATAGTTAAAACTCAGACGGGTGAATAAAAACAATTAAAACTAATGAAAAATGATTATAAAAACATTAAAAGTGACTTCAGAAAAAACACTTCCAACTCAAGATATATTTTAAAATGTGGGTGAAGTGTATTGTAAATAAACATGGAATATTACAATTTTACATAAATTAAAGGGACAAAATATTTTTTTCTCATGTGGCCTAGAAAAGAGGACTGTCGTGGCGTAGAGGCGAAGCGTCTGCTTGTAAACGCAACGGTTTGTAAGTTCGATTCCCACTAGAGGAAGATGGATTTTTCTATTGCCAATTTCCAAGCTCCGGCAACGAAGCAAAAGTGCGGCGACGAGTTCCGTCACTCAGCACGCTATACCTCGAAAAAGGCGGAAAGCAGGGACGGAGAAAGCAGATTGTGGCAAAAGAGCTGACGGATCACCTGGTAAGTGAATACTGCCGCCCATGGACATTTGCAACAACAGAGGAGATTATGGAGATTATGCAACGGAGTGCCTTAACACTAGGTTCATATGGTCCCTGCAGATCCCTCTGCCTATCTTGCAATATGCGGGGTAAAGCGTGAAGCGTATAATAATAATGATAACTTAGAAAATCTCGTAACATATCACACAATTAGCTAGCAATTGAACCTAGACCTATTGGAACGCGTCCAAATATTTTAAATTTTTCAATACCATAGAGTATATTATATCAATGGTATATCCAGGTCACTTCCTGCGGACCTTGCGTGGCACTCGGCCAATAATCGTGAGAGATCATTAAATAGGCGTGGACAGATGTAAAAATAGATAACTGCGCTATGGGGAGACGTCGAGACGTTATAAATCGATTTCGTTTTTTTTTTCCTTATTAATTCCTTAAATTATTTATACTTGTAACTTTAATTTCATATTTTTCTCTTTAATCTTCGAAAGTAGTCTTAATCCGTTTGTAAGTCATTATTTCATTACTTAATAAGAAATTTATAAAGTAGCTTCTACTAGTTTGAAATATTTTTAAATATTTATTGTATATATTATATTCATATAATACTTGAAGGAAAGGTCAATAAAAATAACAAAATCCTAAACTTTCTTTTAACAATACATTGTAAAAACTCAAAACGTGTAAAATGCAAATAAGTAGGAACTTTATGTGTATCGACACTCTGTTCCTGCATTTTAGGACGTTACATGCTAAGTGGCGGAACTCAACGCCGCACTTTTTAAATCGGAGCGAAGAAGAAGAAGAACTCTCTGCGGGTACTAGAATAACATTGGAATCATTGTAACATAGTGGCTCGGCGATTACATTTTACACGAATATGGGTTCCAGTATAGTCTACAGACTGATATATTGAAAAAATAATAATAATATATAATGTAAAAATAAAGAAGAATTAATACACACGACGTCGTTTAATTAATATCCTCTCGTAACCCTGTAGCTCTAAAGCTCTCACGAGATCAAACAAACTTTACAATAACACTATAGAAACTAGAACTACTTACTAAGTACATGCTGGTAGTAAGACTTAAATTGTACCATTAAAGTTGAAAGTGTAGAAGTTAGTGTAGAATAGATAATATGAAAGCTTCGTTACAAATTAGCGTCACGCTTTAATCCGCTCGTAGCAGGGCAGGCAGAGAGACCGTGCTTGTGTTAAGACACTCCGTTCTCCGTTTTCCGCTGCGCTTTTGTTTGCGGCATTACGTGTTGAACAGCGGAACTCGACGCGGCGCTTTGACTAGTTGCGAGAAAAAAGAAAATTGAAATGAAAAATTAATCTTCCCCGAGTAGGAATCGAACCCACAAACGGTTGCATTTACAAATAGACATATATACAGAGATAATTTTTGTATGTTTTAGTACCTACTAATTATTTATTATTAAGTTACTTGAAACGTATATACATATAACACAAACATAAATACATATATATGTATGTAACATTGGTTCGAAATTGTTAAAGTAAAATAAGAATATGAATTTCAAAGGCTTTGTGAGCAGACAAGTCCCGATTACCCGAGGCAATAATACTTGGTACGAACAAAATGAAATTGTTGTTAAATGAGGTATTGTGATTAAAAATATATTTATAATAAAAAATATACACATAAAGAAGTTAAAAATGCCTTAATTTAAAGTGACAAGAGGTAAACATTTTTTGAGTACAAACTTAAATGACTGATGGTTCGAATTTCACTCGGGGGAGTGAATTATACTCATATTCACTGCTACGAAACAAAACGCGGCGTTGAGTTCCGCTACTCGCTTGAACGTATAGCGGAGAACAGAGTGTCTTAATATTACATACCACCACATACCTTTATATACCTAAGTAAGTGTTACGAAACATGAGTCTGCAAATTGTTAACCAAGAAAGCTGACACTCTACAAACATAAGTCAATATTTATAATATAGGTTTTACTTTGCGTTTACGAGTTTATATTTTTTAACAAAATTTCTCTTATATACACGCGTGCATACATACAATCACACATATCTTCACGCCTTATCCCTGGCGGGGTAGTAAGAGAAGCCCCAAAGGAGCCTCAAACGCTGCAGTCCCTGCACACCTTTGTCTCGCCCACTGTCATTAGGCTCTTCATATATGCTCTCTGGAGAGCCCTTTAGTATGGATACTATGTTTCCGAAAGTTAACCGAGGTCTCCCTTGTCTCCTTAAATACTAAATTAATTCGTTCTAAGCGTTCAAGTTAACGTGGTTTTTAGATAAACAAATAATTTGTCAACTCATTAAGTTTGCGTATCCATGTATAATTAAAAACAACAAAAAAGAAAGGCTTCCTGATTTTCATATGTTCAGTATAAAGTAATGGTTCACACATTCCTTAACTTTACAAATTGTAAAGAATTTCTTCTAACGTTTACGTAAAAATAAAAGACCGTTGTGGCACAGAGGCCTATCTGTCTGTAAACGCGACTGTTTGTGGGTTCGATTCCCACTCGGAGCAAATGAAATTTTTCATTTATATTTTCTTCGCTCTGGCAACTAGGCGGCGTTGAATATCGCAACTCAACACGCATTGCCTTGAAAAGGCGGAAAGTGGGAAACGTACTGTCCTCTGCCTACCCTGCTACGAGAGAGATAAAGCGTGAAGTTATAAAAAAAAAGAAATAAGAGCAAAAGAAAAAAAGCAAAACCTCCAAATTCCAAATGAATACACAAGTGACATCACTATTGAATATTAACCACTCATTGTTGGGAAAAATTACACAACTGTTGATACAGTTGTCCGACGTACGTGTCTTGTGTGTAATCAGCTTCTCCTTGGCCCTATCAATTCATTTCTGTATCGTTTCAAATTCTATAGAATAAATTCCATAGTAATAATATGTTAAAAAAACGTACAGCATTTACTTTGTATGTTAAGTAACATAGTATTTTTTTTTCATTTAGTAAATCACTCTTCATTTGTTTCATTAAGAAAGCAATCCATAGTTGTTACATGGAATTTATTTACACTACTCAGGTATAGAAAACGGAGTGCCTCAACACTTTGTTATCCCCAAATTGGGATTTGAACCTGTTGCTATCATTAATTGTAAATGACTTATAAATCTAATATTTATTGCGGTACCTTTATGAGCTTCCATAATAGAAGAGGAAATTAACGTCGTCATAACTCGTGGGCCGTGGTAGTTGATTAACATACAACTACTAGCGGTGATGTGTTCGTGTATTATTACATTATAGACAAGTATTAATAATATTAAATGCAAATAGGTTTCCAAGGTTCCAAATAATCAGTACTAGGCCTTACTGACGACGTTATGGGAGAAATATGAATGGTTAAAATAGTTTTATTACAATTTTATTTATTATGAAACAATTAGAGAAATACTTTCGAAATCATAGTTCATGTTCCGGCATTGAGTTCCGCCACAGTTCTTTGGTTCTCTCTGCTTACCCTGCTAAAAGCAGGCTAAAGCGTGAAGCTCTAAAAATTTTTAAAAATACAGAGAGTTTATTATTTTAGAAGGCCGAGAACACCGAAAAGATTATTTTTTTGCCCTCTTATTTGGGAAATAATATGAAAAACTATACCAAATCTTGACCAAATAAAACTGTAAGCACCAATGGATCCCATCATGATTGATCAATAAATGATGTATTTAGATTAAGTGTAAAACTAGAAGAAATAGTAACATAAACTAGATTGCGCACTGACACCCATACTAGTAATCCCTGTGTTGTGGGTAATCAAGCTCTTCCTTTCCATCTTAACCTATATTAAAAGTCATAGTACGAATAAAGAAGTTACAAAACGTATAAAGAGGTTCTGTAATTCTTACAGCTCAGAACTGAGCTTAAAGCTATATAGCTGAATAGCAGAGCTTAGCAGTTTTTTTTAGCTTCACGCTTTATCCCGCATGTTGCAGGGTAGACGAAGGGAACTGCAGGAACCATATGAACATAGTGTTAAGACACTCCGTTGCTTAGTCCCTGCTTTCTCCGTCCCCGCTTTCCGCCTTTAGTTTAGCAGTTGACTATAAAAAATTACCATAATCATCATAAACTATATCTAAAAAAAATCACTGCGTAAATGACATTTTCCCTACAAATCTGCACAGAAACTATTAACTGTTATTGAACACGAACGTGTATCAGCGTCCAATATTTACACAAGTAGTTACCGATAGCCGACCGGCCGCGCAGCGCAAACACTGCCGATGACACATGTTGTTTAATTTGTTTAGTGTTATTTAAACTATGACATTTTTAAATTATCGTCTAAACCTATCATATATGCATAAATCAACAATTTTTGATCACTTTAAAGACATTACATAATTTTGCTATTCTTAATCAAATCGTCGCGAGTGGAGAATTGATTATTGTGGGAATTGATAATTATCAATAAAATATTTAAAAAAACCTTCAAAACTCGCGGCAAACTCAAAACCAGCAAGACCTCTCCTTTCCTCTTTAACAATTTCATATACAATATTGTCATAGATAGAGTAGAGGCAGCCTCAATGCATAACGAAAGTGTAGTATTTGATGACACTCAATATCGCTTGTTTAGTTACCCTACTAACTTTTTCTACTTAAACTCATTACCAGTTCACAAAATCGTTGCTATAAATAAATACTTCAAAGAATATTAGATATAGAGGACCGTTGTGGCGCAGAGACATCGTCCGCCGCCAAACTGACGGTTAGTGCGTTCGATTCCCATTCGGAAAAGATGGATTTTTCTCTTTTCACTTTCATCGCTCTGGCAACTAAGCAAAGCGCGGCGTTGGGTTCCGTCACTCAACACGCAATGCCTTGAAAAGGCAAAAAGCGCGGAACGGAGTGTCTAGGTTTCCACGATTCCTGCGATTCCCTCTGCCTACCCTACGGGATATGGGTATATACGGGATAAAGCGTGAAGCTATAAAAAAATATTCGATATAATTAGCGAAAACAAAATGAAAAGACGATACCGGCAGTTTTCCCCATTGTTTGCACAACCTCCCGCGTGGCGCAACGGCGGAACACGTTTTACGATACTTTTTTAAGTGAAACGGTATATTTGCGAATTGCGAGGAAGTCATAGGTTAGCTGTAACGGTCTGATGCAATTTATTAACGTAAGTAGACGTAGGTGAGTATAATCCGTATGCAATTGTTTTAATTAATAAGTAATATAAATACTATTAAATTCATTAAAATTATTATATGAATAAATTATTAGTACAATGATAGTGTAATATTTATAATAGTTAATAATAGTAGTATATTATTATTTTATACAGACCATGGATTTTTAAGTGCAGGTACAATTTCGCCACTCACTCAATTGTCAATGCATGTTTGGGTGGGAAGTATGACGTCTTATATATTTTATCTTAGCACTTCTTATTTATATAAAAAAATGTTAAGATAATATTTTTAGTTCATTGATTAATATTAATTCTATATATGTCTTCCGTTTTATCCCGCACGTGGCAGAGTAGACAGAGAGAACTACAGGAACCATAAGAACCTAGTGTTAAGTCACTCCGTTGCTTAGTCTCTGCTTTCTCCGTCCCTGTTTTCCACCTTTTCGAGGCATTGGGTGTTGAGTGGCGAAATTTAACGTCACGCTTTTGTCTACTTTGCAGAGCGAAGAAAATGGAAATAGAAATATCCATCTTCCCTCATGCGAATCGAACCCACAAACCGTCGCGTTTCAGGTAGTCGCTACGCCACTGCGCCACGACGGTCCTCCTTCTATATATTATGTATTAATATTAATATAATTATTATTTATGATACGTACATATATCTAGTATAAATTAAAAAGGGTACGGACCAAGGTACGAATCTGTGGTGTTAATTACATTTCAAATAAAAAAATTGTTTTTATTGCTAAACGTGAAAAAGTGTATTGCAGATATAAAATAGGATCATTATCATAACATCAGGAAGATTTCCACCAGGATACACCATAAAACACGATCTTCCGTTTTGGCTATCCACCAGTCGTATTCTTTAGGTTTTCGGTCCATCCGGCCGGAGGAAGTTCAAAGATTTAAAGTTTAAAGAAGACGAGGAGTAGTCTCCAATCAAGATTTTTTTAATAATTTTCGATTACTCCAACGTTCATCGGTTCTACGACACACGAGATCAGGCCATCTATTTCAATTTGAAATTATCTAGACTTTCGCACTTTACCTATGAGCAAGAAAATTAGATTTTTTTTTATTTGAAATTATTTTCACGCGATTGGATCAAAAAGTACCATTTTCTAAGATCAAAATGGGGTAGGTTGTATACACGCCACGACACCAAGCTAAATTCAAAATTTGCATTGGAAATAACTTTGTTTAGTAAAAAATCATGTTCTATAAGTAAATGTAGCTTCTTGTAAAACTAAATTGCGGAACAGTGTCACAAGTTTTCTGCTTTCACATTAAATAGTTTTCCGTAAGGACTCAAATAGCATTTTTTTACATGCCTTTTACATGTTGGAATATCCATACAGGGAAATAAATTGTACTGAAAAATTGTAATTTTCAGCAAAGTAAAATAAAGGCCAAATTATTTTAGAATAATTTGTTAGTAATAATATAAATATATACGTTCCGTTCTCATGTTACCTAGGGGTAAGACGTGGAGATAAATATGTACGTATGAATGTATAAAGCAATATATATCTTATTCATAAAATAATCAGAAAAAGATTACTTTGAATATAAAATAATACGTTATATAAAATATTATTCCAAAGGCTAAAAAAGGTTGTGTATGCAAATGACGGGTCGGTTATACTAATATGGTAGCTATTGATATCAAAGTAATATGGATTAGATATACATATAGATATACATATAAGGTAATATTTATAGAACGTAGCCCAGATTCCTAAAATTGTATACCTACAGCGAGTTAGACGAATCAATAACTTTTAAAAATAATTATATATATATATATATATATATATATATATATATATATATATATATATATATATATATATATATATATATATATATATATATATATATATATATATATATATATATATATATATATATATATATATATATATATATATATATATATATAATCTCATATACGTTCGTTTTTGTATGTATATATACGCATAAAAAGGCCGTACCACCGCATACTGTCAATATCCTAATTACTATACAATGACTCTTCACTTAGTTTCAGAACATTTACAATGTATGAACCAGGAAAAACAAAACAAAACCTTTCCCGTATCTCATCGACCACTAATCATAGGGACATGCAGAGCTACTGCATAGATAAACATGATCGATGACTACAATATTGCTATTACTGAGGAACATTAGCAGGCGACTTCATACATGCGGTTCGCTTTGACTGACTTTAGATACAGGAATAAACGTTTCGGTACATCATAATCTAATGAAAAATTATGTTATTTCAATGTTTGTATATATTATGTGAGTAGCAAAAACATAACAGCAACAGCAATAAATTAATGTATCGAACTCATTACCAAGAAACTTAAGAGAATTCCCCTTAACTTTTTAAACAACACTCTTGAAAAATTAGGTAATAAACAGAGCACGTGTTGTAAAACACGTTCCATCTGCCTAATTATACGTCTAGGCCTAATTTCTTCTTTATTGAGACACTTTTATTAGTATTTCACCTCTAAAATAAATAATCGGCCACTAAAATTCCAAAAACGGCTGTTTATATACAATCTATCAAATAACTGATAAGTTATTGTTATGAAAAAATAAAGTAGTTTATATACTTATATAAAAAAGACACTCCAATTCGTAAATTATTAATAAGTAAACATATCTTTATTATATATTGTAAAACGTAACATATTAACATATTTAGGTATAAAGTGTAGTTTCAACTAAATAAAATACTGTAATTACACTTGTAACCACTTGTAATCACTTCTGGAACAGTAGTTATAAAAGTGGTTAAGCTTACTTAATATGTTTTGAAGTTAGTTCGTACTTTGTACCTCCTACTAGTACTACCTACTTTTGACCTCACTAAAGTACTATAACAGCGGTTACTGAGTCGAATTACATTATTCCTAAAGCCATAAGGGAACGTTGAACCAATTGTAGGGTGACGATAATATTTATAATTTTTTTTAAAATAATAATATGTTTTTATAATACAAATATTATTGTTATCTTTTTGTTTAGCTTCACGCTTTTATCCCGCATATTGCAGGGTAGACAGAGGGAACTGCAGGAACTATATGAACCTAGTGTTAAGACACTCCGTTGCTTAGTTCCTGCTTTCTCCGTCTCCACCTTCCGCCTTTATCGAGGCGTTGCGTGTTGAGTGGCGGAACTCAACGCCGCACTTTGCCTAATTTCCAGAGCGAAGAAAATGGAAAATAGAAAAATTCATCTTCCCCGAGTGGGAATCGAACCCACAAACCGTCGCGTTTACAGGCTGACGCTTACGCCTTCGTTTAATTTGTTTTTGTACGAATAACTATTAGTAATCTGTATGTACGTAACGGATATAAGTTATTATTACCACTTTTCTAGATCGTTGAAGAGATGCATTGTATCTTGTACCTAACGTAGGGCTTACTAAATACATAGCTAAGCATAAAGGGTATTCAACTTCTTTAAACAAAAATATAACCACAATATTCATGATATATTACTTATATATGTAGAAATTGTTAGTATGTATATAACAGTTAGGAATCTTTTGCAAAAGGGGGTAGTTTTAGATAATTAAAACTATAGAAACGTTGAATTTATGTCAATCCTGAGCCTACCTGTACTGGACGGGAACTACCTTGAAACATAGTCATTGAGATTAACTTTAACCACTTCTATTTCCTAAATATATTATTAATAAATATTTTTAATCACCCTTAATAAGGTGTAGTGTAGCCACCGTACGCACTTGACACGCTGCCAACGCTTTGTATTGTCTGTTACGTCATTTGTTTATAGTAGTATCATTCACGGTAGGCGAGCGCTAAATAGTGTAGGGCAAAGTTACCGAATCATACGTTGCAACTTTCATTTAACGCTTATAGCTTTTTATGAAATATATATTATGTTAATTTTCATGCATGTGTATATATAAGCCTAGAGTTAGTGATTAGTCACTTTGTTTTCGCTTGTATTTTTGATATTTAGGGAAGTAGAGATGTTATATAACTTCATAAATATAAGCGAAAGTTACGAAAATAAAAGATAAATTTTCCACATTGACAAAGAATTGGTGAGAATTTTTGCTGGCGTCTCTTTTAGCATCTTCAAAAATTTCAGAACTGGGACCGAAATTAGTCTAAGCTATCGAATACTTTCAAATTACTTTAAGTTCATTTTCCTATATACATATCCAGATTCAAAATTAAATCTATATACACTATAACCAAGTAAGTCTTTATGTTTATCTGGAAATTGTATTTCTGTACATGCCTGTAATTCATGCTTGCAGAAGAAAACTCTAGTATAAGATTCAGACGCATACTTTAGTATAAGATGTTACAAGTGTCATTGGAGTGTCATTTTGAAAATAAAAAAGGTTTCATTACGAAACTACATCACCATGTTGCTTATATTGGCGAATATTTTTTGTTTAATTTTTATTTTATGGAACACGGAGGTACCGAGTAGTACCTTACTAATATTTCAACATCTTCGTTCAGTTAGCGAGGTTCATATAAGAAAGAGCCAAAATACATAATATTTACAAGGAAATTATGAGAATAGAATAAAACAGAAAACAAAATATATAGACAAAAATGCAAGTACATATGTTACTGTAATGCTAATTTAGATTTACGTCACCTATTCATAGACGAATGCATTCACTGTTACATACACTGTTGACATTCAAATTACTGACATACTAAGTCATTTAAGCAATGAAATTGTAGATATATAAAAGTATGTATATATTAATTTAAAAAAAAACCACCATAACGAAGATATAAGAGTTCAACTGTTACTTAGTAATTTATTTAAAATAATACTTGCAACAACTACTCTCTAGGAGATGCCTTTTATTTTAGTTCATTTGAGGAACACATGATTACTATTTAATTAGGAAAATTAACTAATATTGACAATTAAATTTGTCAATTAAAAATAAACAAATATATGTCCTCGTATCTAAATCGACTGCAAAGTATTTCAATGTACAAGCTTAATTTTTTTTTATACCTTCATGCTTTATCCTGTACACGGCAAGGTAGGCACAGGTAACCGTAGGACCCATAAAAACCTAGTGTTAAGACATTCCATTACCTGCATTCCGCCTTTGCCGAGGCATTGCGGGTTGAGTGGCGGATCTCAACGCATCAGGCTTAATCAGATTTCATTGTTTCTCTTATATTATGTAAAAATTTAATATAAAAAAAAGTTCATACTATTAAAAATATAGATTTTACAAATCCGAATATTACTTTATTTTAATTTTAAATTTGTCACTTGAACGAAGAAAAAAACTGAATACGACTCGCTTGCCAAACGAGTTTTGGCAAGTATTGAAACATAATCAACAAAACTTACTTTTTATCTAAATTAAGTGTTCATTGAATATATTGGTTTATATTTAACAATATAAAAATGTCATTTAAATAATGATCAGTATATACAAAACACTAAACGTTTTACAGACGTCTTGGTTATAAGTTCAAATTTTTTTAAAATTGACTTTTAATTGGAATTACATACAAATAACTTTAGCATTAATCGCCGTCTCTGAGTATAGAATACAGTCTATCACTACCCCATACATAGAGACGTACATATCAAAACGAAAAACAAAACTTTCATACATATTTCCGTGTACAAACATACATACATACATACAGACATACATACATATAAATAGCCCGTGACTTTTGTTTCAAGGCCATCGAACTTGCCTTACCCTCCACAAACGAAAAAGCTGCACAACAAAACATATGGGAACGTTCTATACACTTGAGCACATGAGGGAATCACTGGCGGAAGTGATTACTATACAACTCTTACAGCTTCGATATAAAGTTGAAAATTTACAAGTTGTTCTGGGCGACGGCGTTGCATTGCAATACCTTTTGTCTGTACGTACCTTTGTTTCAGAAAAAGGCCTGCATTATATGTGAACAGTTGGAATATTTTAGTGTTTTCAATAGACTATTTACGTCGATCAATGAGCTCGCGCTGCACAGTATGGACTGGTAATGGAGTGGATCATATATTAGCTAGGCGTAACTACGCGTTGGAGTTGTGACAATGACGCGATTTGTTCTTTTTTTGGTGCCTAAATGCTATATTATAATATACAAATGGTATCTTATGTATAGTTCTTTTAAATAAGGCTCTTCAGTAATAATCACTCTACTATATAAATACAGTGTCGCCGATTGAAAGTAGTAGCTGCTATTACGTGACATTACATTTAAACGTCAAATTGACATTTAATTTCTGTTTGTTCAATAGAAGTAAGACTAAATTAAACCTAATTTATCAATATTCCCATAACAAAAACATATTAAAAAATACTTAAAGAAAACATATAAAAAATTATCTTGCACGGATCGCAAGAGGGCGCGGGTTCGATTCCCGCTGCGTTCAAATTTTTATTTGTTTTTTTTTTAAGTATTTTTTCTATCCTCATTGTGGATTAACAATTTAAAAATTACAAAAAAAACTTACTATTACATTAATCGCATAACTAAATTTAAGTAAAATACATAACGATTAGAGGGTTTCGTGGATTAATGGGATCTTCCGCGCCAGTAACATACAGCTTGGTATTGACTTCAACTGCCCCAGACCCAATTGCCTAAAAGTACACCATAAAATAGAGGGCGGAGTGTCTTAACTTTAAGTTAATCAGTTTCTGAGGGTTTGGTGGTGTATGCCGTAGTACAGGTTCCCTGCGTACGGTACGGCAACAGTGGCATCCGTTTATATGTTCTACAATATGATATCTTTAAATTGATCATTCTCCACCAATTACACTTTTCCATATTAATATATGGAAAAGTGTAATTGGTGGAGAATGAAATTATTTTTACAGAAGCTATAAACAAAAAAACCATTATATTACAGCCGTATTCAACGTTTAGCTACAATAACAGACGTGACAAGAGTACAGAATAACTGTTTACAAAGCTACTAACTGGTCCAGTTTTTACCGAGCATCCTGTCATCAATGAGATGCAGCTTCCTCCGTCTTTGTGCCGGCAGTGTGTATTGATCACCGTCGTTATTCTGCGCGTATTGCACGTTGTTATCACATCTTATATCTTATATATATATATATATATATATATATATATATATATATATATATATATATATATATATATATATATATATATATATATATATATATATATATATATATATATATATATATATATATATATATTGCACGTTGTTATCACATCTTATATCTTATATATATATATATATATATATATATATATATATATATATATATATATATATATATATATATATATATATATATATATATATATATATATATATACATATTAGTTTCAAGTAAAATACGTTGTATTACATACATGGTAAAAGTACATAGTACAAATTAGGAGCAATATGAGCTACAAAGCGTGAAAATGACAATATTAATGTATAAAAAAACATCCTCAACCATATCAGTCATATATTAACCATATCAGTCATAATCAGTCGTACTGTTTTTTTTGTACTGTAGGTAATCGGAAGGTGCCAAAAGAGGACGTGAAAATAAACAACAACATCAGGTAAACAAGCTTTGTGGCAATGTACATACCTATACATATTTGACATTAGCGTAGAAAAATCTCCAAGTACAGGTAATGACGTGGAAATTATAATAAAATAATTGTTTTTATTTTTGAATGATACTACAATAAATAACTCATTCTCTATTGCCTATTACGTTTATAGATCAAAATTGTCGTTTATTATATTGACGCAGAAAATGCGAACGAGTGCTAAAGCAATAAAGTGGCAAATGCAAAGCGAATGAGAACGAAAACCTCTTGAAACAAATTGTAGGAAGGATCGCAAACGTTTTATAGGCGAGGGATAGATTCCAATGTTTGTTGGGATTTTCCGATATTCTCTAACGATTTAGCATTCAATTGGTGTACATTTTCCTTTTGGGTAAAAATTGTTTCTGGTAAAAATTTTCAATTTCATACTATTATATCGAATTTTGTGTCATTAATTACTTTCTTATGCTTTTCTTTTACGAAAGCCATGCACCATATCTTTATATATACATATATATATATATATATATATATATATATATATATATATATATATATATATATATATATATATATATATATATATATATATATATATATATATATATATATATATATATATATATATATATATATATATATATATATATATATATATATATATATATATATATATATATATATATATATATATATATATATATATATATATATATATATATATATATATATATATATATATTTTATTATATTTATTTACTGACATGCAATAGGTGAGTGTACAAAAATAAAAAACTTCTTCTTCGTCGTGTCGATGGCAAATGGCATTTGCATTTAGGATGGCATTTATACTGTTTGGGCCCAGTATTTAGCCACGTTTACAGCTTTATCTGTGGCTGCCCAGAGCTCTTTCATTGTGCAGGTGTCGGTACACAATGGGCACTCTAGTAGGTGGGACATAGTTTGTGGGTCAGTACCACAATCGCACCGCGTGTCATTGTCGCTACTGTATCCCCACTTTCTCAAATTGAACTTACAGCGGCCCACTTGCGTCCGGAGTCGGTTTAGTGACTTCCAAGTTGTAAAAGGCAGAGTTTTACCAGCAGGTAGAGTCTCGTCTAGTTTTATGTAGCTAGCAGGAGGAGGTATCCTTTTCATCCACAGTTCGCGGCGAGCTTTAGCAGGTTCACTCGTTAGTGCTGCTGTCGCCTTGAGGAAGCTGCGACGGCTTTTAAGGCGATGAGTGTGTTCCTGTGCTCCATAGAGTGGGTGTCTCTCATCTGTCTCCTGCTTGCTTTTCTCTATACTAGACGCAATGTCTCTGCGGACGTAGGGAGGGGCTATTCCGGCTATCGGGTATAGGAGACTTAATGGCGTTGGTTTAAGGCATCCTGTGATGGTCCGACATGTATCATTTAAGGCGACATCTATCTCCTTTGCGTGAGCAGATCTATGCCACACTGGGCAGGCGTATTCTCCCGCAGAAAAGGAGAGCGCCAGGCCTGTGGTTCTTAGAACATGCGGTGTAGCACCCCAGGTGGTTGAGGAAAGACGTCGGAGCAAATTATTGCGGGAGTTAACTTTTTGCTTGGTTTGCGAGCAATGGGATCTGAAAGTAAGAGATCTGTCAAGAGTGACTCCTAAGTAGGTGGGCGTGTCGTGATGTTGGATTGACGTGTTTTGCCACATTACATTGAGTTTACGGGTAGCTTGACTATTGCGAAGGTGAAAGGCGCAGCACTGTGTTTTTGAGGGGTTAGGCCGAAGGCCGTTGTCTTGATAGTAACGTGAAAAAATTTCCAAGGAATGTTGTAAAATCCCTTCAGCTTCCTCAAAAGTTTTTGTCTGAGTGGCTAAAGCAAGGTCATCAGCGTACAGAAACCTCCTTGTGTGGTCAGGGTTGGGTTGGTCGTTCGTGTAGATATTAAACAAAGTTGGGGCTAAAACACTCCCTTGAGGCAACCCGTTTTTTTGAGACCTCCATCTGCTTTTTTCAGAGTTAAGAAGAACTTGAAAGCGCCTGTTACTCAGCATTTCTCGGAGTATTTTAACAAACCCACTGTCACCTATGATTTGTTGAACCTTTACCAAAAGACGTTGGGTGTTAACTGTGTCGTATGCTGCTGACAGGTCAACAAAGGCAACTCCTGTTATTTTCCGGGCCTCGTATCCATCCTCAATGTACTGAGTCAGATTAAGGATTTGGCCCGTGCAGGACTTGCCTGGACGAAAACCTGCTTGCTCTGGGATTAGATTTGGTTCAATCACGGGGGTGAGCCGGTTAAGAATAAGACGTTCAAAGAGCTTATACGTTTGACATAGCAGAGATATTGGCCGGTAGCTTTTTGGATCAGTGGGAGGTTTCCCTGGTTTTAATATGGCCACGACCCTGGCTTTCCGCCATATTTTTGGTATCTTGCATTGAGCAAGACAAGAATTGAACATTGCCAAGAGCCATGATACGGCAGCAGGCCCAAGTTGTTTCAATTGTTCGGCGTTTACGTCATCCAAGCCAGCCGCTTTACCGTTTTTTAAGGTTTTTAAAGCTGTTGTAATTTCCGTATGTAAGAATGGCTTACTAATTGCACTGGATGGAGACGGGCAAAGAGAGGGTTGGGGCATTTTCTGTAGCCTACTTCGGGTCTTACCATTGATTAAAAGTTGGTGAGCTACTTGATTAGCGGTGACTTTACCTGGGTTGGAAGGTTCAGGGGGCTCGCCTGTCATTTGTCGTAGGGTCGACCATGCTTTTTTGCTATTTTTTGACATGTCAAGGCTGCCCATCAAGTCTACCCATTTATTCCTGCGTTTTTCGCCAATTCTCGACATCAATTCTTCCCCGGCATTGATAGTTTCTTCTCAGAAAGCATCTTTGGAATATAGATATTCGTAGTTCTTAAGAAGCTCAGCGGTTTCCGGGTCTAAGCCTGGTATATAGAATTGACGGCAGCCCCTTGGGATATGTAGGCGTGAAGCTCTCCAGACAGCACTAACAAATCGTTCATAATTTTGTGGGGTAGGCTCAATTTGGTGAAGTTTGTCGTCCAGATCCCTAGCAAAATCCACCCAATTGGCTGTTAAAAAGTTAAACCGACGTCTAAATGGAACTTTAGTTGGTTTTAAGGCGGCTTGCACACTGCATGCTATAGGCCTATGTTGCGTTCGGGGTATTGGTGCGTGTACCGATTTTGAGCAGAGGCAGCTGATGTTATTGCTGACGAAAATGAGGTCTGGATTATATCCCCGTTTCCAACGGCTACTGTTAAATGATTGTGGCAGTTTGGCGTCGTGCAACAATGTCAGGTTTTCAATTTCAGCCCACTGTTCCACTTCTCTGCCGTCATTGTTGGTGTTTTGATATCCCCAAGCAGTGTTGTGACTATTAAAGTCTCCTACGACTATCTTAGAGGTACGGCTATAAAAGTTCTCGGTGGCATTGAATTTAAAATTCTGGTTGGGTGGTTTGTATATGGATGTAATGGTACATTGTCCGGTGTCAACAGTTAAGGTTTCTATGGAGTCTACAGAGTTACATGATGAGGAAACTATTTTAATTTCGGGTTTTGAAAAAATAGCACTACCGTACTTAGGATGAGGGATTTCAGCGACAAGCAATAGTCCTGGGATTTGGGGTCTTTCCTGATCTCGTTGCCGGTGCGTTTCTTGAACGCAGATTATGTCATATCCAGAATTACCGCAAAGATCACTTAGTATTTGAGCTTTGTCTTTTGAGAAGCCTTCAATATTTATTGAGGCAACCGTTAATGCGGGTTTACAGATCTTAGTGGGTTTGGCTCTTAAGAGAGCCGTTTGAGTATGGTTCGTGGTAGGATCATTATTTGCCATCGTGGTGAGAGGATTGGTCACCTAGACTCTGCGTTACCGAGTGCTAGGTGTCCAGGGTGCGCCGGACGTTGGGAATCGTGTTCGCTTTAATTACGTCGCTCGGGGAGGCTCCTCTCGTGCTCAAAAAACAATCCTCAAACTTTCACAGTTTTTGTTTTAAATTTAAAAAATACCATAGAGGTCTAGTTATATTTTTAGTAATGTTCTTATCAACATTTATCTAACGCTTTTGATAACTCTTACCGTTTACAGCGAACTAAGACGTATCAAACTTTCATATTGCTGAGAGGAAAAAAACATTAATACACTACACTTGACGAATGTCCATTTAGATTTATTAAAAAGTAGCAAACATCTTCATGTTTTTTCCCGCATGGTAGGCATAAGTGTTTAGACACTCCGTTCCTCATAATCCGGCTACTTATTGTGATATTCTATCTTCACGAATAAACTGTGCAAAGGTATAAAAATAAAGTGGATCGAACCGTCGCATTTATAGTACGACGCAATCGCCCCAAGTTCGGATATATTTATTTAAGAATAGGTTTTGTATATTTCGTTTTGTATATTTATGGGAAAAGCAAGTCAAACGTAGTATGATACGTTTGACTTGCTTTTCCCATAAATACAAATCAACGTTCGCGCCCACAAAATCTCGTAACACTAGAGGTGTTGGAGATGTTGCCAGCCTTAAGGTAGATCTTTAGAAGGACCTGGAAACTCTAGCGTCTACAAGTTTATAAGTAAATTTATGCAAACTCAAAATATTCTTTCTTAAAATAGACTTTTATTAATAGTTTTTAATTGGCGAACTAACGTGTCGCTACCACCGCCCATGTCACTTCTTAGGCCGGAAAGAAACTGAATAGTTATCCCTTGTAATTATTAATTATAATTTGCCTTCATATATTATGTTAAATATTTTATATTATATGAAATTATAACATCTATTATTACCATTTACAAAATTTACACCGAGAAAAAAAAACATTTTTAGAAAACCTACAAAATCTCTTTACCTATAATTTTTCAATAGCTTCACGCTCTATCCCGAACATGGCAGGGTAGGCAGAGAGGACCGAAGAAACCATGAGAAATTACTACTTTCCATAGAGAGAAGATAAAGGAAATAGAAAAATCCAAATAAATAACGGGAATCGAACCCACAAACCGTCGCGAATAGCACACTAATTTACTATACATTTTCTAAAATAATGAATCAATCATATAACATTAGTACAGCGTACATAATAATTATTATTTATTTTAATATCTAATGACTATACGTAGCAACCGTCAATCATAACTGTTCCCCCATTGTTGATGATATCACGAGTAGAAAGTAACATTTTGCTTTGTCGTTAAAGTCATGGTGTATTACTGGGCCGGGTCTGATAAAAAGCTTTTACCATTTCACAGTTGGCAAGAGAGCGCGGGTTCAAATCCCGATGCGTTCAAATTTTTATGTTTTCTTTAAGCAGGTTAAACCTTGAAACTCTGCTGTCTACAGGTTTATAAGTAAATTTATCCAAGCAATATTCTTTTTTGAAATGAACTTTTATTAACTGTTGAACTAACGTATCGCAACCATCGCTCACCGACTCGGAAGGTACTTCTGAGGCCAGCAAGAAACTGAACACTTATTTCTTTCAAATATCAATTATATTTTGCCTACACAAATTATATTTAGTATTTTCTATTATGTGAAATTAGAACACCTATTATTCCGCCATTTTTTAAAATGACCATTTGAAATGTTCTATTAGAGGTAATAGTAGCACAGCCATAGGGCAGTGGGTTCGATCCCCACGCGGGGGAATGATTACATTTAAACTGACGACGTTGAGTTGCGCCAGTCAACTACTTTCACTTACATGTAATAAATAATAAGCAACATTAAAGAGTACATAGTCTAAATGTCTTGCTCAAATTATATACAGAATTGGCGCTGCAGTGCTATTTAACAATATTTAAAATTTAGTACGGATGCAAAGGCAATCATTATAATTTTAGTACCAACTACTTCCTTCCACTAGCTACTAATTGAGGTTTTATAAAATAATATACATACATATTTTGTGCATTTTTACATTCGAAAATGTTTTATTCACAACATAATTTACAACACGGTACTTGATATAGTTTTTATTAGCATTAATGGAGAAGATTTTTACAACTAAAAATTACCCATCTATATAATATAAAGTAGAGCTCAAAGAAAGCTTACCAAAGCACATAGCAAAAGTTCACAGTAACTATATAAGGAAATTTACTAATTTGATAGATAAATATTTGTTAGGAGAAACCTGGCAGTTGTAGTAAATCATTTCAATAAAAAAATTAATAATTTATTGATTTATAATAAAATTTGTATATATTTTTATTATATACACTATATTATATCACCTAACTATATATATAAGAGACCATCGCGTCGAGAACAGAGTGTCTTAACATTAGGTTCCCACGGTTCCCTCTGCCTACTCTGCTATGTGCGGGATAAAGCGTGAAGCTAAAAAAGACGATATATTTATGATTAATATTAAAAATACAACTTCGCTTAAAATACACTTACATTAGAAAACCGCTTCAAAAAACAAAATTTTTACATTTGTTGCCATTTTGAACGCAATTCATCACTGCATATTCTTGTAGCATAGTTTAAAATTAAAAAAAATATACAAAAAAATACATACGTGACTTACTTTTAAATGCCAACTTTTGTAAAATAAAAAGTAAAATATATGTGCTAATAGTGATGTTCCTGTAGTTCCTATGACCTATATGTTTCAAATTAAGGTATGGATTGGAATTACTTTAGTTCGTTTATCCAAAAAATTTAGTTAGTAGTAGTTAGTAGAAGTTTAATAATAGAAAAAGTAAAAGAGAGTCGAGAGTCGAACCCATAATACTTTAAAAATAGATAAATATAATTTCAATAGAATATATAATAAGTTTTATTAAATTTTAGTTTTCCATTCACTGCAGTGATAAGACGACCCGTTATCTATAACCAACATTTATCTTCCTGAATATCCTATTATATCTCACATAATAAGATCTCAAACCACCGTTCTGGCAAGCAAAACGCGGCGTTGAGATTCGCCACTCAACGCAATGCCTCGAAACGGCGGAAAGCGGGGGACGGAGTGTCTCTACACTAGGTACGCACGATTCCTACGTTTCCCTGTGTCTACTATATGCGGAGTAAAGCGCGAAACAAAAACAAAGAGAAGCAAAATAGTTCATATACCCTCAAAATATTTTAAATTTATAGTTCTGAAACAAAACACACATGCTGACTCCTGAGGACACCTCTTACAGCGGAACAAATTCTGTCGACGTGTACACTGTATGCTATTTTTAGGGTCCTATTCTACGGTACATCCGCATTGAAAGATAATGACCGTGAAATGAGTGATGTTGAGCATAATACATAAGACGTTCTTCAAATGTTTTAGAAGCAATTTATAATGAAATTCAAATGTATACATATATATACACATACCTATTTAAAATCTAAACACGCATGTTTGCACAATCCTTGTGATCACTGTGACTGTCCCTCAATAGGATTAGTATTATCTCATCAATACCAAGGAATAATTTTTGATCAAAGTTTAACTGGCATGAACATATTAAGAGCATTTCTGGCTAACTTATATATTATAAAGAGTGAATTGACGTTTAAAACTTAGATAATGCGCTGGCTGATTCAATAATATGGACTTAACAGTTACGGCCGAACAGACAAATCATCTCTTCGATATATACCAGGAGTTGGTCGAAACTATTTATTTTAAAAAATTAAAAAAATATATTCGAGATCCTGATAACAAGCCCTTTCATTTGATATATGACTCAGTAAGGCTCGAAATTTTTTTTAATTACCTAATTTATCCCCCGAAAATTACCCTTATTTCAAAAAAATATTTTTTACGTTACACATCTGTGTTACACCATCATCCATGATTCTTCATTTAATAAATAATCTACACTATAATGTAAGAATGAAAATCACTAAGAAAAATATTAAGTATTATTTGAAAAAGTATTATGTAAACGCTCCCTAAACAATAAGACGAACACAACATTCAAGATAAACTTAAAGTCGTGAGGACGTAAGCGTCTGCCTGTAAACGCGTCGATTTGAGGGTTCGATTCCCACTCGGCGAAGATGGATTTTTCTATTTCCATTTTCTTTGCTCTGGAAACTAGGCAAAGCGCGGCGTTGAGTTCCGCCACTCAACACGCAATGCTTCGAATAAGGCGGAAAGTGGGGACTAAGCAATGGAGTGTCTTAACACTAGGTTCATATGGTTCCTGCAGTTTCCTCTGCCTACCCTGCAATATGCGGGATAAAAGCGTGAAGCTATAAAAAAAAAGAATTAGTGGTAAGCAAATAATGTTATTTAAATGTGATAATAAAAAAAATTATATGTATATATATGAAACATGACTTTGTAGTACTGTATAGTAACTTTCTAGTACCTAATCAGAAATCATACAAGGACGTTCAACCACATACAAACCACAAAATACATTTCCAATCCACTTCTTCAATCAATTCAATCAATCTTGTGTAATTCTATCTTCCAAAGAATTCTATATAAATATAATATTTTAATTTAATACTTGCAATTTCGTGGAGAGAGAGAGAGAGAGAAATTTCTCTTTTCTCCGTTTTGGCCCAAATAAGAATATCACAAAATGCATATATTACGTCGCGACAGCATATATTTATATATATTATACTAATTCATAGAAAAAGCTCGTGTTAAAGTATTTTTACTTCAATTACAAGGGCAGTATAAATAATCTTTTGCCTTTTTAGCAATAATACACTGTAATGGCTCAGCTTCATACATACTGCATATAAGAGACTATAGGCAGATAATTGCATTATTTTTACCGACCTAAGGCTAAAAATAATTTATATAATTTATTTTAAGATTTTAATAACTGAACTAGTGGGGACGGAGTAAGCAGGGACTAAGTAACGGAGTGTCTTAACACTAGGTTCTTATGGTTCCTGCAGTTCCTCCTGCCTACCCTGCCATGTGCGGGATAAAGCGTGAAGGTAAAAAAAAAAAAATAACTGAACTATTAGCTTCTAATAAAACACCTGTAAATGCACTTGTGTAAGACGCTACCATTCATATAAATAGTAAAGTTGAACGATAAAACAATATGACCAAATATGTGCGAAGTTGTTTACCCTGTGATAATTGAACCTTACTACAGGTGTTACAGTACTACGTATTACTTATACCATCTACCGCTTTATTACTTCCATACTTTTGGTACTTTCTTACAAAATCGATTATCTTTTTATTAATTTTTTTTCTATTTCATTATCTTTTATTTATCTTAAAAATCGCCTGCTATCTTATAACAGACAAGATGGTAAGCCGCTTCTTTCGTAACTAAACTTCGTAACAAAATGTTTTTTAATGTCAAACATTAATTTCAAATTGTTTAAATTGTATAATAAATAAAGTATAACTAGTTTGTACCTAAATGCAAGAGAACATACAAAAATATCACCACATAGATGCTAATAAGGAATTTGAACAAAGACGACGACGCATGACTCGGAGTATGGCATGGTCAAAGCGCTTAACGGTTTGCAAGAGCGCGTGTTTAAATCCCGCTGCGCTCGAATTTTTATGTTTTCTGCAAGTATTTTTTCCATTCTCAGTTCGAATTAACACTTAAAATCAAAAAACAAGTTTTTACCTGTTGCTTTGCTTTCTTGGTCAAATTAAAATAATTAAGAGATATGTATAGCATGTCTCAATATTCCAAGTGCCCAAGGATTAATGAACTCAACTAATTAAATAACCAAGGACCGTGACCGCGACCGCGCAGAGAGGTAGCGTATACCTGTAAACGCGACGGTTTGTGGGTTCAGTTTCTTTGCTTTAAAAACTAGCCAAAGCGCGGCGTTTAGTTCCGTCACTCAACACGCAATGCCTCGAAATAGGCGGCAAGCAGGGACGGATAAAGCAGGGCCTAAGCAACGGAGTGTCTCAACACTAGATTGCTATGACTTCTGCGGTTCCTTCTGCCTATCTTGCCATGTGCGAGATAAAGCGTGAAGACATTAAAAAAATTAAATATGAAACGAATCATATCCTATACAAATAACACTATGGCAATTCAGAAATTTGTGCGCTTAATCCAAAGCTTTTCAGTATTAATATAAATTAGAAAAATAAATTATAATTAAATCTAAACTATTAAAAGTTAGATAAAAAATAATATTATAGAAATTGTTTAAATAGAAACGAATCTACCTGAAAAACATATAAAAGGCATATAAAACAACGCCAACGAAACAATAGACGAAGCAGGCAATGGAAGAAAGGAAAATCTCATTTACGAAGATGCACGCGATGCTATAATCTCAAAATCGATTGCACTTTTACTTACGACCTGACGTGCAGTGAGAATTTACTGAACGCGATATTGTTGTATTTCATACTACCTATTAAGCTTAACAATGGGTTTTGTTTATATACGTACTTATTATTTTTCTTATAGCTTCACTCTTTATCCCGCATATAGCAGGGTAGGCAGAGAGAACCGCAGGAACTCTGGGAACCTAGTGTTAAGACATTCCGTTTTCCGCTATCCGCCATTACGAGCCATTGCATGTTGAGTGATGGAATCCTACACTGTACTTGCCTAGTAGTTGCCAGAGCGCAAAAAAATGTAACGGAATATTCACCTTCTCCGAGTGGGAATCGAACCCACAAACCGTCGCGTTTACAGGCAAACGCTGCGCCTCTGCGCTACGACAGTCTTCTATTTACTTATTCTTGAATTCATATATTAAAAAAATCATAGAGGCGGTGCGGAACTCAACACTGTAACACCGTGTGTTACCAAAGAATTAAACGAAAGAGAAAAATACCAAAATAAAATCATTTTTTATTGGGAATAGAACCAATGGGTTATATTAAAAATTAAAAATGTATACAATGCCAGTAATGGTAAACTAATTGTTGCTTTAACTTTTTTATACAGTATAAAGAAAGCAACATACATATAAAAAAGAGTGATTTGTCACTAGAAACTCTCTATATTCATCAAGATACAATTTTTATATATATACACACTAAAATGAATATCTTACTTGCAAATTTTGCTACAAACCGCATGTCTATTCAATAATAGAAGTCAATAACTTATAATCAGTCGTAGAAGTACAAATTACCTGAAACAAAAAAGTACATATCTTAAACATTTCTTGAAAAATTTACTAATTAATTTTCTATTTTTTTAGCTTCACGCTTTATCCCGCACATTGCAAGGTAGGCAGAAGGAACTGCAGGAAACGTGCTCATCTAGTGTTAAGACACTCCGTTGCATAGTCCCTGCTTTCTACGTCCCCGCTTTTCTTTTTCGCCGTTTTTGGGCATTGCGTGTTGAGTGGCGGAACTCAATGCCACGCTTTGCCTAGTTTCCAGAGCGAAGAAAATGAAAATAGAAAAATCCATCTTACTCGAGTGGGAATCGAACCCTCAAACCGTCGCGTTTACAGGCAGACGCTTACGCCTCCGCGCCACGACGGTCCTCTAGTTTCCTAATTACTAATTAATTAGAACTAAAATAAGTAAAATAACAAACACATTTCACTCAAATTTAAACTCATATAGCTAATTTACCTCTTTAAAACTTCCCACACTCTAAGGTTAATGTACACGAGACAGGCAAAAAAACTCGAAATAACCATATAATGCCATAAGCTATAAAAACCAAATTGGTTTGACGCCCCCGTTTTAAAGCGTTTTGCCATTAATTTTATATGTTAAAATACACTGATATAGTATAAAAATGGAAAAAAGCACTAACTTCCTAAACTTACGTCATTATAAAATTTTTTAACTAAAAAACAAATGTTCGAAAAATTTAATACTTTACTTTCGTTAGAATCGTCTCTAACATTATTAATTGATAAAGCATATATTAGAGACAGTTGATCCAAGGAATTATTTAAAATCCCCAAATCGCTACAAAACCCAATACACGTCAACGTAACTACATCGGAGTCCAGTAAAGGCAAATGAAATAAAACTAAATACCTAATTAACGTGTAAAAAAAGTTCTTTAGGTGGAGAGTATAATATAATAACACAATAATACAAAGAGGACCGTCGTGGCGCAGAGGCGTAGCGTCTGCCTGTAAACGCGACGGTTTGTAGGTTCGATTCCCACTCGGGGAAGATGGATTTTTCTATTTCCATTTTCTTCGCTCTGGAAACTAGGCAAAGCGCGGCGTTGAGTTCCGCCACTTAACAGGCAATGCCTCGAAAACGGCGAAAAGCGGGGACGGAGAAAGCAGGAACTAAGCAACGGAAAGTCTTAACACTAGGTTCGTATGTTCGTGTTATAAAAAAACACTATATCTCAGCAATTATGACTATCCATTTCACATATACCAAAAATTTTTCAGGACATAGTGTGGAGAGTTAAAATAGATGATATAAAAAGTATTAATTTCAGTATTTAATTATTTACAATACAATTAAACTTACAAATAAGAGATTAAATATATATTGCATAAACACATGTATTTCAAGTAAGTAAATAAACTAAATTACAGGTATTGTCTTGTCGTAGACAAATCTTTAGTTTCGGATCATCAAAGTTCGTTCATTCATCTGTGAAGGTTACATGCGGCTGATCTAAATTTATATCGTTTCACAGATACCGGAAGTCCTTCGAATTCTAAACTGCTCAATATTTATGGAGTCATATGACTGAGAGTCATATCTGTTTTGAGAAACATTAATAGAAAAAATATTCTATTAAGATGCGGTTTAGATGTAATAGTGAAATATAATTTAGAATTAGGTGAAAAATAAAATAATTTAAAAGTCGAGTATAAGCAAAAACAGTCGCCTATAGTAAGTAGCCTACAGTCTTTCTTGGTAAATGGACTATTCAAAGAAAATTAAATATTTTGTTGAGTGTTAATAAAATTATTACGTTCCACTGAACAAACAGTTCAGATTTGTAATTTTAGTATAAATTATAGAGATATAGTTCCATTATCTATATATATTAGAATTCTCATATATCTTCTTCAAACTTCTTCGTCTTATTTCCTTAAAATAAAAACCACAATAACGCGTAGATTATCTATAAGAGCTCATCGAAATCCCTTACAGTATTATATAATATAAATTCAATCAAAATTTAATCTATATGTGTTTCAGTATGACCACAGATTATCGACTACAAATTGACCGAAATATCGGTTTAATAAATTGAATATGTACCAAAAATATAGGTTAATACAGTAAAAAAATATTTTTTTATATTTTCACGCTTTATCCCGCAGATTAGACAAAGAGAACCGCTGGAATCATGAGAACCTAGTGTTAAGACCCTCTGGTCCCCGTTTTCCGCCTAGGCATATTGAGTGGCAAAACTTAATGACGCGTTTTGCCTGTTGTCAGAACGAAGAATATAGAAATGGAAAAATTCATCTTCCCCGAATAGGAATCGAATTTACAAACCGTTGCGTTTACAGGAAGACGCTACTCCTCTGCGCCACGACGGTCCAGAAAAAAAATTAAAATATGTAAAATTAAATAATGAAAATCACGGATCTTAGTATGTATTAAAATTAGTGTGAACAACGAATCGAAACCAACAAAACTTTTATTACATGCAGCTTAAGCTAAAAGCTAAAGCGGCACAAGTTTGACTTTATAATTTATACCGTGCATCGACTGTAATGAATTTACCAAAAGCTCTATAGCATCACGAAGTTAATTACGTCACTGTGCTACTGAAAATTGAAATGAGCTTTTAGAATTGCAAAATTTGGTAGTGTGGGACCATTCACTTACGAGGGCCAAACTGAAAGTTTTTAGAACTGGCAACTTAAAAGCATTATATTAAAAAAATAAGTTTAAATTTTGAAAATAGAACTCTTTACCAATAATATTGAGTATACATTTCATTCATTTGTCATTTGTTTTACGATTTGGCGGCAAATTGAAAATTGTCTGTGCACGTCAGAATGAATTGAAGCCGAGAAAATTTTCGTGCAATGATTTTTTATTATTTTCGATGTCATATAAGTCAACAAGAAAGTTATGATAGACTTCGATTGGCTTTTCACGATGAAGCCCCATCTCGTGCCACAGTTTACAACTGGTTTAATGAATTCAAACGTGGTCGAACTAATCTCACCGATAATTTGCGTGAGGGACGGCCTTCTACAGCGACGACTGAAGATAATATCAGTGTTGTGCGGCGTATGATAGAGACTGACAAAAGAGTGACCTATCAGCAGATTCGGACAAGTCTAGGCATAGGTATGAGTCAAGTGCACAAAATCCTCCATGAACATTTAGCGGTCAGGAAGCTTTGTGCCCGCTGGATACTGCATAATTTGACCGAGGCTCAAAAACTCCGCCGTGTTGATTGGTGCCGAGAAATGATCCAAAAATTTAACGGAGGTGATTCAAATGCTGTGTTCGACGTACTAACGGGTGACGAAAGCTGGATTTACTGTTATGATCCGGACACCAAAAGACAGTCTGCTCAGTGGGTGTTTCCTTCCGAAGAGTTGCCAACTAAAGTGAAGAGAGGTCAAAGTGTTGGAAAAAAGATGGTGGCCTCGTTCTTCGGAAAGACAGGTCATTACGCGACAGTTGTCTTAGAGGATCAGAAAACGGTTAATGCAGAGTGGTACACTAACAACTGTTTGCCACTTGCCTTGGAAAAAGTTCGAGAGAAACGACCTCGCAGCAGGATCCTCCTTCATCACGACAATGCCTCGTCGCACACCGCCAGGCAAATGATCGACTATTTGGCGACCTTATACGTGGAATTACTGAGTCACCCGCCGTATAGCCCCGACCTCGCACCCTGCGATTTTTATTTATTCCCGAAAATAAAAGAAAAACTTCGAGGAACACATTTTATGGACGCCGAAGAAGCAGTGGCTGCGTTTCAAAACGCCGTTGAAGAGACCCCTAAGGCCGAGTGGGCAAGGTGCTTTTCTCAATGGTTCCATCGAATGCAGCGATGTATTGATGTAAATGGAGGCTATTTTGAAAAATTATAATAAAACTAATAAGGGGTTGTCCATTAATCACGTGATCTTTTTTTAGCATTTTTATTTCACCAGATTTCATTTCACCAGATTACTCTCGTATATTGATTGGAATTTCTTGGAAATCCAACGTTTCGAACACTAACCCCTATTTACAACTGCAATATACTGAGGTGAAATTCCTATTTCTGTTGACGCAATTATTATACAAAAGTCACAGTCACTCACAGTCCTATTAAAATATTAATTTAAAGAATAAAAAAATGCGAAAATCTTAACACTTACATTTTTATATCAATATTTTCAAATTACTTACAAAATATCCATAAATATAACAATCTAAATTACGAGGTTTTTTATTAAAGAGCAAAGTCACTTAAACTTGTTTAATATAATGAGACAATTATCGCATAATTTCAAATATATTTTAAATTTTTGACTCTTATACATAAAAGTAGGCAGAGAAAGTCTAGTTCGAGACACTACCCTCCACGCTTTACTACCGGTGGAGATCGAACCTTCAACCAACACGATTATAAAAATTGTAATTTTCAATAAGTATATATACAAATAATATATAAATATATAATTTAAATAAACATATTAAACTTAACTACACGCAACAAGTACCATCATAAATAAAAAACACAATTTTTATGAACACATATTTTTACTACTAACCAATTACGATATATTTCATCACCAATTCCTAGTACAACGCAGTCATCATCAGTAATATTTACATTGACATCACTTATTTCACTATCAATCACCATTTGTTTAGACACTTTGATTATTGTTATCAAGCGACACCTACTAATTACTAGGTCAATGGCCTCTTAATCAACTATCCACGAAAACATAGCAACTGTTATATACTTAGTGCTAATTTAAATTATATTTTAATAAAATTTATATATAGGTAAATGACATGGTAACGATGTGCTCGAGTTTACCGGAAGTCGCCGGCTGCGGGAACCGATGGTCGTTTTGGGAGAGGCCTGTAACGTGTAGTGGGCGTACAAAGGAAAGACAATCATTGTACAGCGAAATGACGAACGTTTAGCATCAAATTAAATGAAATTTAATAATAAAAAAATTTAGTAAATCCATTATATACAAAAAAAGGAGAAAAAAAACAGTATCTAAAAGTACACTATAGATAGTCTAACTGTTTTATATATATTACTTACATAGGTACCTATATAGGTACGTAAATACGTTAAATAATTAATTTTTTTAATTTCATAACGTGTTATTTAACCCTAACATAAACTCTCATATAAGTAATAGGTCGTTTAAATGACCAAATGGGAACAGAGTGTCTTAACATTACATTCCCACGCGGTTCCTGGGCTTCCCCCTGTCTACATATATAAATGCGGAATAAAGCGTGAAGGTTAAAAAAAAAATAAGTAACAATATAAAGACAACCCACCTATAACAGTACAAAGAAAACCGACCCGACAAAACGGTACCAGCTATTAAAGCTACAAGAAAAATAAATCGAATCCGTTATATCGGACAAAGCCTATAAACCCCTCCCTACTTTATGTTTTTACCACAAGCGAGTACAACACTAACCCAGTAACATCGACAGACTGTCACAGCGAAAACCGTGACAACGGTATTGCCGCAAACGCGTTTCCAGTAAACCGATGATTGGAACCATAGGTGAAGATATTGTAGGACTCATAGCTATATTAAAAAGATTTTTAATGTTATATATATATTAAATAAGTAACGATAACTAATAATATATGATATAATCTCCTATACATGTAGTACTTTTTTTATTTGTAGTAACATAGCACTAAACCTAAGAACAACACTTTAAATACGGTAAAATAGTAAAAAAATAACATTTTTAAACTACAATTCATTAGTCTAGTAATCGAATTCTGTCCACCGATCTCCCGCAGCGTTGACAACGCAGCCCTCACTCTAACGCAATAATAAAGCAATTTCCACTGCGCTCAGCCACCACTAAATACAACAACGTATGCACTATGAAGTACAGAAATGTATTCCTAACTGACCTAAATGAAATATAAGTTAAAAGATTGAGTTGTTAAAAAGATGAGTTTATTTTAGCACTTTTGAGTAAGCGTAAAAAATGAACATCGGAGACGATAAAATTATTTTAATAAATTAAGTCCGATCAGTCAATCAGTCGGCAGAAAGTCAGTGTCGCTGTACGTTTGGCCGTAGGTACACAAAGCAGTTCTGGTTTCTGCACTGTTATATGGCAGTGAAACGGGGCCATTACAGAAGAAGAATGAAAGAAAGGTGTATACTGTGGAGATGCGATCTCTTCGAAGGATATACGGAATCAGCTTAACTGATCGAGTCTGCAAGGAAGAGATACACAGGATGGTAGGTACCAGCGAGGATGTCACAGTGAGAATGAAGAAGAACGTACGCAGATGGTTTGGTTGAAAGGTTGAGTGATAAAGAAAGAATGGTAAAAAAGTTATACGAAGCAGAAGTAAGTGGTAAGAGAGGTTCGCTCCTCTCTCTGTGAGGAACCCGGCTAGGAATAAAGCGTAGTGACATGTATGTATGTAAGTAAGCCTGATCCGTCTTACCAAACGTAGATGTAATTAATATATACTGTATACTGAACTAACGAAATTAAGTAAAGTACAAAGAGAAATTGCTTAATACTCCTGCAGAGAGGTTACAAATATTTTTAAGAAGAAAAGTTTTAATATAACCGATATCAAAACTTTTCTTCTTAAAAAATACATAAAGAAAAAAATTTGTGAACTTCGTGAACTTTTTTTCGATTAAATTGGATGTTGTCTTTCTACTAAATTGAATCTGTAATCGTCGCGATAACAGTCGATGCTGCCACGGCGGCCTATATAACATTAATTTCAAATACTCACACAACTGTGCTCCTTTTTGAAAGTCAGTTAATCAAAATGATCTCTCGGCGCTCTCATTCCGCGTCCAATAATTTGAAGTAAGATTATATCAACGTACGATATATTTATTGGTTTCTGCTCAAAGGATATTTTGTTTCGTTCACAATCAATCTTTATTCACAGAATTTTATCGTGTAGTAAATGTCAAGCTCGTTATCGAATGTAATTAAAATATCTTAATATTTTATATTAGTAACAGGTTCAGACGTAGAGAAATTTGTAAATGGGTAAAAAACTTTACATGTTCTAGTAACACTTGTGCTTTTTTCAACCACAAATACTTAAATATATATAACAATAGTATTTCTTACATCAGATACAAAATATTAAGAACATGTAAATACTGTTCTGGCACAGTTAGGGGTTGTAGGTTCAATTTCCACTTGAGAAGGATGGATTATTTAATTTCCATTTACTTCGCTCTCGCAACTTCAACTCGCAGCGTTGAGTTGCGCCACTCGAACCACAATGCCTGGAACGGATTATCTTAACACTAGGTAACACGTTTCCTGCGATTCCCCCTTCCTTGTCATGAGCGGGATCAATCGTGAAACTATTAAGAAACAGTGTTCCACTTACTTATGTTTATATTTTACATATTTATGTTATAAAATTTTAGGTGTAAAGCACTTAAAATGTATTTAAAACAAACTTACAACGTAAATATGTGTCATGTAATTTTATGATATGGCATAATAAAATAATTACTTTTAAATATTATATTAGTATAAATACGATACTGGTACATAAAGAAATATCAGTACATACTAGTAGATGGTGGCTGAACACAAATTTTGTGAATTCCTCTATAAAAGATCACCTATGTTAAAATGTTACCATAGCGCACCATTAAATCTAACTCTACTTGTACATAACATTTTAAAAACAAAAAATAGCAATTCATGCTCAACCAGGCCTTGATTTGAAATTAAACAAAGTTTATAATATTTTTATGAATTTTAAAATGTTAATACACACTGTGGTTAGACAAATAATTCAAGAAAACATATAATTTTTTTTAACACAGCAGGATTTGAATTGGCACCTCTTGGAAATCGTCTGAACGCTCTGACCACTAAGACATGCGCTCTTCGTCACGCTACCCTGCTTTATACAACTTATTGTGTTGTAAATATCTCTGTATTGAGATTTTAAAAATGTACACAACCGAAAATTACAGAGACAATCATTTGACAAGAGAGGACGCTACTTTTATTAAATGTTACAAAATTTTTAATGAATTAATCCACATTGAGCATAAAAAAAAGTTTAAGAAAACATATTTGTTATACTGTTATGCAATAAAGAATATATATATATAACCGAACTGAACCGACCTTACGGTACCACCACCTCTTAACTATCAAATTTATGTAACATAAATATGTATATACTTCTCTTGATGTATATTTGTAGATACATATAATATTCAATTATGAAACAGCAATATAGTTAAAGTAAATCAGGCGACGTCCCCAGAGCGTTGGTAATACTGGAGTACACGATGACAATACAATTAACACGTCCATCTATTGAATTATAGTGTTTCATTATATCTTTGTTTTCCCATATAGCAGAATAGACAAAGGAACTTAGTCAAAATATAAATTACCTATACCGAATTAGTAAACAAGGATAATTAAGGAAATAAAGGCAAAAGCATATAAGAATTTCCATTTTACGAACCGCAGGTACTGATCCCGCTGCGTTGAATTCTCCATATGCTTTCTTTTAGTATTTATTTACATTTAAGTAATAGACATACTTGTACTACTGTACAAGTTGCTGTGAGATAATTCATTATGTTATAAATTGTAACAATGAATTATCTCGCAGATTTTGTCTTAATAAGTTCATAATTTTTAGTTTTACGTTCTATCCAATACGCAACTGGGTAGACAAGGGTACTGTAGGTACAAGGAACATAATGTTAAGGTTACCCTCTTTCCTCATATCCAGGTATAGCCATAGCCTATTAAGTGATGAAACCTAACGCCGCATAGCCTTAAAAAATAAATATGAGTAGGAATCAAACCCACAAGCCATTACGTTTACAAGAAGACATTATACCTCTTCACAGGTCTAAAGCAATACAAATAAAAGTTTCTGAATAATATCATGAATTCGCTGCAAATTTAATCTGAGGATTAGTTTCGCAGACGGGAGACTACAAAACGGCTTAGCACTATTAGTTTCAGCTAAAGGCGTGCGAAAGTTTAAGTATCATGAAAATAAATGGGATTAAAATGTTGTTTTACTTGCTGTAAGTAACTAAATTACATTTTAAATGAATGTTCAAGATAGGGTAATTAAAAAAGAAAATGTTCTTCTTTGATTTATGAAGTAACGTGCATTGTAATTATTATACAATATATAAATATTATACAATATATAAAATCTATTTGTTTTATGTCTTCTCGCTGTGTTTATATATATTTATATATATATATATATATATATATATATATATATATATATATATATATATATATATATATATATATATATATATATATATATATATATATATATATATATATATAAACACAGCATATATAAAAAAGCACATAAAAAAGTAGCAATATAAAAAAAAGCATTTCTTGTCAGGTGTGCATGAGGTCATATATATATATATATATATATATATATATATATATATATATATATATATATATATATATATATATATATATATATATATATATATATATATATATATATATATATATATATATATATATATATATATATATATATATATATATATATATATATATATATATATATATATATATATATATATATATATATATATATATATATATATATATATATATATATATATATATATATATATATATATATATATATATATATATATATATATATATATATATATATATATATATATATATATATATATATATATATATATATATATATATATATATATATATATATATATATATATATATATATATATATATATATATATATATATATATATATATATATATATATATATATATATATATATATATATATATATATATATATATATATATATATATATATATATATATATATATAAACACAGCATATATAAAAAAGCACATAAAAAAGTAGCAATATAAAAAAAAGCATTTCTTGTCAGGTGTGCATGAGGTCAACTACCATATACTCGTAGCACCCTCACCCCCGACCTACATACAGTACACTAACCTGCCTTTATTGAACTGTCTCACGTCATGAGATATTACAAGATACTACGGTTTAATCATTGGTATAGCTGATTTTTGTTTAGAAATTGTATTTTTTTTTATATTATTTTATTTTTAATACGTATTAATTTTCATGAGTGAGCAAAACGAGAGGACCTTTGTTACCAAAGCAAGCGGGAGGCGAAACGTCCTCGTACATTTATAGAATACATGAATTAACCGTAGAAGTATCAGTAATAATATGTTTTTATTTATGCTAATAAAAAAATGAACTGATCAAATTTTTACTGATAACTTTTCCTTTTCTTGATAGACTTATTACTAAGTCTTATCCTTTTGCAAACCAAAAATTAAAAAAAAAAGTGTTCAAAGTTTATTCAAAAAAAATATTCTTCTATGTTTTAGTAAACATAATAAAACGCCAGGAACGTAAATATTGGGTATGTTTTTTCAAACACTATTCAGTATTAGCAAGCTGATATAATTAGGTTTACGATTTGTTTCTATTTATCAAATCTGGGCCAGAGAAGTTATTAACAGTTTGGTACGTGGCTAGGATTTGGGCGACTAACAACGTCTTAAAAATAGTTTTTAAGATTTTCAAGGATAAGGTAAAAGAATTACAAGCAATACAGCAAATTCAATTCATACAGTACCAAAAAAAATATAAATAACTTAAATTCCATTTCTTCTCTTAAGCTTTATTTAACCTAGCTATAGCAAAATAAGACGCAAATATCTAAGCCATTTCTTTCATACTTTGAGCTTAAGTTTAAGTGGCAGAACTAAATTTCAAAGTTTGTGTTACCAAAATGGGGATATAGTAATAATTCATACCCTTAAAACGAGAACCGAACCCACCACCAGCGTGACACTGTTCTTCACAACTTCAACGAATCAAATAAAAAGCAGTCGTCATATAAACCATCAAAATATTATCATAAAATGAATGGCGCAAAAAAATCATGCATGAAC